>JANIJH010336352.1:0-19277 GCA_024520975.1 Erythroxylum areolatum
GTTCGATAGTCGATCTGCTTCAAAAGAGCTCACCTATAGATCATCCTCAACATTTTGGATCAGAGTTCTATTCGTATCATTCAAGATCAACGGTCACCTTTATATGGGAAGGAATCGACTTTTCAGGTATTTTCTTTCTAGTTTGCAATTCTTAATAATCTAAGAACCCATTCTTCATATTAGTTAACTGATTCTCCATGAAGATGCTAGATTAGGGTTAACTGTTTTAGATGCAGTAGCATATAACAGATACTCTCTTATTGCTCTTGTTAATATATAGAGTACCTCCTTCTAGGTCTTGCCTTGTTTTGGAATCATCTGTAATTCCTCTCTCGCCATATCTCTTTGATGGAGAAGGTGAAAGATATAATATAGATATGCTCATTGTGCCTGGAACTCTGATTCAACTTCAAAAACCATTCCAATGCTTCTGTGAAAGTTGAACCTGCATTTGAAATAAGATATAACTCTTATATCTTCTCTCATATAAACTAGGAATAGGGACAAAGAAAGAATAGGTAATTCCTAATTCCTCCTCCCTCTCATATAGTACACAACTAGCATCAGAAGTAATGAAATGCATTCTATTCATTGCGCTTAACTTATTAAGAATAGTGAGCCACAGAAGGATAGAGTGACTAAGCCTGAGAGACTTATGCCAGATGATAGGGGACCAAATCTGCCTATGGGTGTTCTGATTCTTCCACTTTTTTCCCTATGGGTGTTCTGATTCTTCCACTTTTTGAATCTAGCAATGTTGAAGGTGTTCGGAAGCATCTTAAGACATTAGAATATGTCCTCCTTCTCTAGATCTGGTTAATCGTTTGGAGTAAGATGCCGCAATTCCGATAGAATGTTCCATTCTCCCCTTAGTAAGATAGAGTTAACCTTTGTGTTGATAGGAAATCCACTCCATATCTAAAGAACTTGAGGATATCTAATTAGAGGCCCCTTACCAGTCCAATTATCAATCCATAAATAAGCCTTTTCTCCATTTCCCACCCTACAATTCACCAAAGGTTCTAAGATAGGTCTTAGCTTCAACAGTTGGATCAAGGGCCAAGAGAAGGAAGGTTTTATCGATATAGCCTAAAAGCTAGTTCCTTTCAGGATATAGCTATGAAACCATCGTATCTATGGAGACTTATTTTCTAATAGAACATTCCATAGATTTTTATCAAAGTTGAATTATTAAACGAGGCAATAGGAATCAATCCTAATCCCCCTTCTTTCCTTTTACAAACTTCAAACCATTTAACCTTGGCAAAGTGGCTATCCAAATTTAAATTTCCCCAAAGAAATCTTCTGAAAAGCTTCTCAATGGTTTTGGTGACACCTTTAGCTAATGAAACGTTTGAGGGCTAGTAAACATAAAGAGAGTTCATGATCGATTTGATGAGTTGAAGCCTTCCACCAAAAGAGAGGACCTTATTAGACCACATACCCAATCTTCTCTGTATTTTTTCTATCAATGGAAAACATTCAATAAATTGTATCCTTTTCGTAGTACTAGGAAGTTCTAGATAAGTCAAAGGAGCAGGTCTCCTCTTCATTCCTGTAATTTCAGAGATATTATTTTCCATCATAGTGGCATTAGCAGCTAGGATGTATTGGCTCTTAGTAAGATTAATCTCTACACCTAAAAGTTCTTTGAACACATATAGTGTTGACCTAAGTAATTCAATAGACTTCCTATGAGACTTAGAAAAAAGCAGCAAGTCATCCGCAAAACATAGATTGATTAGCCCTACTCTCTTACATTTACTATGAAATCTGAAGTCTTTGCTTTTACCTACCTTATGTTGGATCAACTAACTTAGGACTTTCATGCATACGATGAATAGATAAGGGGAGATTGGATCTCCTTGCCTTAAACCTCTTGCACTCTTAAAGATATCAGTAGGTATACCATTAACGAGGATAGAGTACATAGGAGTGGTGAAACAAGCCCCTACCCATCTGACAAACTCACTAGGAAAACCTAATAGTCTTAAGGTCTGAAGGATAAAATCCCATTCCACATTATCAAAAGCTTTCTTAAAGTCAACTTTAATGATACAATTTGGAGGGTTGTTCTTTGTTTGATACCTTTTCATTAGCTCTTAGACTATAGACATGTTATCCCCAATTCTTCTACCATGTAGAAAAGCACTTTGATTATCAGAGATCAATGATTCCAACACTAATTTCAGCCTATTTGCTAAGATCTTTGAAATAACCTTATAAAGGAAATTAGTGCATGTAATAGGCCTGTAGTCATCCAATGAAGTAGCACAATTGGACATAGGGATCAAACAAATATGGGTTTTATTGGTCTCCCTTAGAAGAATCCCCCAAAGAAGAATTCTAGAATAGCTTTTTTAATCATAGGATCAATTTCCTGCCATGTTTTTTGAAAAAAAAACCATTATATCCATCAGGTCCAAGAGATTTATTAGGGTGCATTTGAAACACAACCTCCTCTATTTCCTTCTCTTCCAGTGGTTCAATGAGGGTTGATGCTTGTTGGTGGGATAACTTATTATGAATAAAGGAGCAAAGAGAGACAGAATTTACTTACGATCGAGTAGAGCCATAAAAACTCTTAAAATATCTCTCAGCTTCCTTTAAAAGGTCTTTTTGCTGGGAAATTTCCTCACCATTATGCAATTTAAGGGAGCTGATTCTATTTACATTCCTTCTAGATAAGATTGAGTTGAAGAAAAACTTAGAACACTTTTCACCATCTTTAATCCAATTGACGTTAGCCTTTTGTTCCAATAAACTGTCATGATCTCTAACTTTAGATAAGTAAGACAATAGAAGAGACTTCTCTTAGCTTAGCAAGATAGGGTTTGCAGGGTCTAACTCTAACTCCTGTTGGATCTTCTGTAGATCTTTCTTAGCTTTTATAACGACTTGCTGTGTAGAAGAGGATCTTCTACTCATTAGAGATTTCATCTCCATTTTGATAGCCTTTAGCTTCTGATTACAGATAAATTGATCTGTTCCTTCCACCAAAACCTCCAAACCCTTTTTAAGAGCATTAGTGAACCCGTCATCTCTATCAACAGGTTGTTAAGCCTAAAGGGACCTCTTCTAACATGGTGTTGGATGAGGTTCTCTATCCTCATAGGAGTGTGATCTAAAAATAGAGGGTCAAGAAAAGTAGTTACACTATTGGGAAATTGTCTAATCCAATCCTTGTTCACCAATGTCCAATCTAATTTTTTCCTCAAAGTTCATCTTCCAAACTGCTTATTACTCTAGGTGTAAAAGTGATCCTGCGCCTTTAAGTCAAAAACTTCAATTTTATCTACACAGACGTTGAAATTAGTTGAGAAGTTCCTCAGGCTATAATTCTCATCGGCTTCAGTTCTATATAAAGTAGAATTGAAATCACCACAAAACAGCCAAGGATCATGTACAAGCTTCTGAAAGTCTAGGACACTATCCCATAAAAGTTTCGTTTGGAAAATATGATTAGCATCATAGATAAAAGAGTCAAAGAGTTCAACGTTTACCTGAAGGAGTTTACATTTCAGGTGGATAGCTTGTATCTCCATACCAAAAACATGGACTTCTACCAAAGAAAGATCATATCTGATAATAAATCTCCCATACCTATGAATTTGATGGGTGGAGATGAATTTCTATCTAGAGCCCAGCTTATTCAATAGTCCAAAATTCTCATTTCTGATTTTAGTTTCAAAAAGAGCAAAAATCCATGGATTTATGTTATAAATAAAATCCCTTAAACCTGAAAGCTTTTCAGGGCTGTTAATCCCCCTCACATTCCATGCTATTATTTTCATTATCAAATAGTTTTGTTTTTGGTTCCTTTTACTCCTGTTGGATTTCCTTTTGGTGGCTGTCAAAATTGCCCAATGATAGGATCATCCTCCTTATTCTCCACCGAAGTTGAACAACTACTTTCCATATGGACCAAACCATTAGATTTGTCATTAAGGTTCATAGAAAGTTCATCCACACTTCTATCCTCACCTATCTCATTATCTTTACTTCAGTAGGCTCCTCTATTGTTTTCCCCCCAGTAATATCTTCGATAGTAACTTCTGTTCCACCCTCAACTACTACTCCTTTCCTATCACTTACTTTAGTATTTTCTTCGAAATCATTAGTGTTGTTGCTTGGATTGAACAACTGTTCCTTCTTTAAGTTAGTAACTCCTTCTCCCATTAGCTTGTCACAACCCCCCTTTTGAAAAATTTTGCCCGTAGGTATCCATCTTTTACCTTAAAAAGCAAGTGAAGGCTTCCATTGGAATTGCACAGACACATTATTTTCATAAAGGGATCCATCAAGCCCCAATCGCATAATAAGAATAGTTTCTGATAAACCATTGGATAAATCCATTTTAATGAATATTCTAGCATATCCTAACTTCTTCCTATTTGTTGTATTATCATCCAAACATAGAGGTTTTCCTACGAAGCTAGATATCATACTCAATCCTTTTGTTGTCCAATATTCAAGAGGAGCATATAGATATTTACCCACATTGGAATCGGCCTCTTTTCCTTGCAATCATTTTGAAAACCTGGCTGCCAAGGCTGTAAGAATAGTGGGAAATTTGCCACATGCCACCACCCTTCTTCTACAACCTTTGATGCTTGAGCTTCAGAAGCAAATATGAACAATATATATTTGTCCTCTACTATTAGTGCCTAGATAAAAACCTTTATTTTTCCATGGTGATTGAGCTTATCTTTGAATTACAGGGAAAGCAGGTCTTTTGTCTCAACAAAACCTTGTAAGAGAGTTCTCCCAAGACTTAACACCCTCCTGGAGGATATCCACATCAGGGGAGACAATGGCACGACCATCTTCAGTCTTAGGAGGGCAGAAATGAAGAGAGAGATCTGTGTAGGAGCCTCTTATGACTTGCTTCCAGGTTACTGCCGAAGGAGTTGAAGATGAGGGAGGTAAGGTCTGGGTATTGGCCAAAAAGGGCTGAGAGGGTGATACAGCTGGGGGTTGTGACATTAAAGAGGATCGGAGTAATTGAGGAAGAGGATCAGTAGCTGTAACTGAGGTTGAGGCAGAGGGTAAAGGAGGAAAATCCTCCGTAGGACTGATTTGTTTGGTGGTGAAATTGGGTGTCTACATTGTCTGAACGGAGAGTCGCCCCTTTTAGGTAGCTAAATAGAGAAACGACAGGAACTAAAAGAGGATGAGAAAACGGGTGGGAGGGGTCAAGATGGGATGAAAGACCTTAATACCCTTACCACAAGGCAATGGAATATTCCTATCTAAAGAAGAGACTTAGGGGTGTGCGAGAGAGTGGAGGAGAGTTTGTGTGAATAGAGAAGGAACAATGAAGTATGGTGTTAGGAGGAGAATAATATAAGTTTAAAACGAAGAGGGTTTGCAGGAGAGAAGGATGGAGGTTAGAGACTAACCCATGTCATACTTCAACAATGAGAGTTAACAACAATGAAAGAGTTTATACATCTCAAATAAAAGAAGAAGACCAACGGAGGTAAGGATTTAAAAGACATTGCTGGGAGTTTTTAGGAGGCAACTTTAGTGTTTAGTAAGAAGTTGGTGAAAAGGCAAGGGAAATAGAAGATGAAGGAACTAAAACACAGTAATAATAGTAGTGTTAATTTCTCACAAATTTCAAGGTTGAGTATAAGGAGATTCAAGGAGACTCATTCGGATATTGGAGAATATAGGTTCAAGAGGAGATCTTATGATATTGATTCGAGGATATTGGTTGATGTGGGATGATTATTGATTGATGATTCACGATATGCTTTTAATAGGCTTCTTAGGATGGTTATTTAAATGAGAAATGTATACAAAGCTCACTCCTTATTTTTAGTTTTGAAGGATGTGATGTTTGCTAGATCTGGAAAGCTTACTTTTATGAGAGATCTACATCATGGGCCTAGTAATGGAACATACTCGTGAGCTTTGACACCACACTTCAACCCAAAACCTTAAGGTATTAGGTTTATGAATCTTTTCCACTTATATGTCCTTCACTGATTTCATCTCTTTTTAATGTGGAATTCTTTCTCGCACTTGGCATCCTAACAATCTCTCCCTTAAGTGTGAACTTTCACATTAGGCTTAGATTCTCTCTTGAGCGAAAGCCTTTTTCTGCCTCTTTTTAGCAACTCGAGTATACGGCATCACCACGAGCCCTTCTACTCCACTAGCCTAGGCCACCAAAAGTCTCCTTGCTCTTCTTCGTGGGGAGGTAACCACAAGATTCGACTACCGCCTCTATACTTATCCCTTGCCGAACCATCGGCTCTGATACCATTTGTTGGATCTTGGGAGCCCACTTTCATGGGAGATCTATATCATAAGCTTAGTAATAAAATATACTCGTAGGCTTTGACACTATACTTCAACCTAAAATCTTAAAGCATTAAGGTTATGGGTCATTTTCACTTATATGTTCTTCACTTGTTCCACCTCTTTTCAATATCGGATTCTTATTCACACTTAACATTCCAAAATGTTACCTAATGACGAGGTTGAGTGGGGGTAGTAATGGGCCGGTTAAGTTAAGTCAGTCTTAACCATAACTCTATTTTTATTTTTTAAAAGTAAAAAATATAAAACAACATCATATTGTACAAAATAATGTCATTTTTCTTATAACTATTAGGACTCTGGCTAAACTTAGTCTGAGCAGTCCTAGCTTGTGCTCTATGTTTTAAAAAACAGACCTAAGGCTCAGGCTAGGGTCGAGAATATAATGATGTTGACATTAGCCTAGGAGGCATAACGCAAACTAGTGACTATTCCTCGAATAGGAGGAAGAGGAGGAATTTTGATCGTTATATTACGTTAAGACAAGATTTAAAATAAGATTGATGTTGACTTTGGAGAAATAGAAAAGGTAGATATTGGACATCAAAAGAGAATTACACATACTACTCTATAATGCGAGGAAGAATTACTATCAAGAGTCTTCAACATGACATGCGAAAAAGTAAAAGGTTATGCATCACTCCATCTACCAATAATGCCATTTAAAGCGGATCTCTTTGAAATGGACTGCAAGCCGGTAAAACCATTTGGCGAACATCATCAGTATCAAGATTGTAAGTACTATTTTGACAGTGAAAGTGGAAGAAGCATATCAATAATTTGTGATCCAACCTTATCAGTAGACATCCCTATATGTTTAGAATAAAATCCTACCATCTATAAGTTCCTTTTTCTTTCTAAAAATAACATAAAATCACTGAAATTTCTTATAAATAAAGCACAATCTAACCAATGTTTCATGTTACATTCTGCTGTACTTTACATTAAAAAGAAAAACTAGAAGTCCGTACTTTTATAGTCCAGGTTTAGGAGACCACGCTAACCTAACAACTCCACCAACACCTCAAGTGTCGAACAATCCACCAACCTTAAGACTCAAAACTTCAACCCTCCAAGTGATGAATTGAAGATCTCTTCAGTACTTTAAGGGCATGCAACGTTATTTTACCTTCTTTGACATATTAAATTTTAATTAGTTTAAGTAAAATTATTGAGTTTAAATAATACTTAATAGGGTAATTAAATAATCATGTCACTTTTATTTAATTAGTCTATATGTGTTAATTGTATCACATGCATTTTTCATAAGTTAAGAGAATTTTTTCCGAAAAATTCAAAACTATAAAAGATTTCGATAATTTTAGAATTTGTGAAATTCTTTTAAAGTGACTTGAACCATGACCATGTTTTTATTCCAAATTTAAATTTTAATGAAAATACTAAGAACCAAAATACATTTGTACCATTTAAGAAAACAAATAAAAAGCAATAAAGTCAAGAAAATAAGACATAAAACTTTTATTACATTAATTTCAGTTTAAGCGCAGCGTTTCGGTAGTGTATTACCAGTCACTTTTTGGTGTCAATATTATCACTCACTTCTGAAGCCTCAATGTTGATATTAGGTTAGCTATGTTGCAGTTAACTGTGTAGTCACCTTGTTTGGTGAAGAAAATGGTTAGTCAGACGAGGTACATTAGCAAATCCGTTGGATCAGAATCAACTAAAGATGTCAGCTAACAAGCACAAAGTTGTTGAAGAATTGATGCTTAGATGAATAGGCCTTTTTTTTCTGACTAGGTAACTGTAACAGCTGCTAAATTATTCAGACAAACTGCATTTTCTGAAGTATTTTTGCTCTACGGCCCATATGGCTTTCAATTAAAAAACAACAGAACCACATGGGTATACATTGTTACAGAAGTAAAAGAATTGCTCAGGAAAGCCTAAGCTCAACTAAAATCAAAACCCAACTTTTTACCATCTCAGCCTCCACAAATTCAATAGAACAATCTACGATATACAATTATACAAATTATAAGATACCTCGTCCATGTATCCTCTATGTTGAGATCAGAATGCCAATCGACTCTAGATTCAAATCCAGGACGCAGCATACAAAATTAGAGTTGCAACTGTCCTGGACCTCTTCTAGATGATCTTGAGGGAGGGCCACTCATTTCCAAAGCCAAAGGTTGTCGCCGGTGCTCTTCTATTCTTTGTACTTCCTGCAGACGACAGCACGCAACAATTCCAAACTTAGACGCAGTGTACAGAAGTAAATACTGCAAAAAGGTCAATAAATATACATATATAGACACAAGATCATCGACCAATTAAAGGCAGAATGAGCAGTCAGATTTTATGAACTGGGGAGGCAACAAATGTAACACAATACTATACCAGCCAAGAGAATATCAAGCTTCATTTTAAAATTCTCCAATTCCTAGACCATAAGATGAGTCATACCACTTGCAGTATAGCCAGTGGAATGTAAGGTACTGCAATATACTTGAAATATGATGATGCACTCGCTCAAAGAAATAGATACGAGGATAGAGAGAATATAATGCTCTATAAATCACTTTAAGTTACCAATTTAACTGACAATCACATTGCTGAACATAATGCCTGTTATATTGAGGAAAGTCAATTCTGCTACATTGTATCTTTTATTGAAAATCACAAAAAAAAAAAGAGAAGTAACGTGATGAAATGATGATTCACTAAATTAAGCCTCACATTAGATTATAACAAATGTTACTCCAGATATTCCCATCATTTTGACTCTCATCATCAATCGACATGAAAATGCTTGCTCTAAGCTAAAATAATTAAAAGGACTTAACAAATCAAGAAATAATAAAGATCACAAGAAAGCACAGAATAATATTACGAAACCTTCAACAACATAGAATTGTTGCGAGAATGTGCCTGTGCTGTTTTAGCATGCATGCGATGCTGCCGTTGCATTTGTTCAAACTGCTGCAGTCTTAAAGCAAAGTTAATTCCACCATGCAAACTAGAATTCCCGACATCCAAGTTAA
Source organism: Erythroxylum areolatum (assembly GCA_024520975.1). Lineage (NCBI taxonomy): Eukaryota > Viridiplantae > Streptophyta > Magnoliopsida > Malpighiales > Erythroxylaceae > Erythroxylum > Erythroxylum areolatum. The sequence goes on from JANIJH010336352.1 coordinate 9,339, forward strand.
CATCACCATCCTCAGAGATATGTGATCCACTTGGAATATGATGCAGAATTTGTGTGTAGGGATTCCCTGAAGACGTTCGCTTGATTTGCTCACCATTGAATGAATATGAAGGTACAGCTTTTAATCGAGTCTGTAGTATCTTGAAAGCAGCACTTTGCTGGGTACAAAAATGATATATAAAGGCATATAAGAAACAGTAAACTGCTAGCTATGTTTGATTACTCCTGTTGCACTAAAATTTTTTGAAGAAAGAACAGCCAATTACAACAAACTTTACAAACCTTTAAAACCATAAAGCATTTCAAATATACTAAATTAGTTGAACATTTTAGTTACTACATTGTTAACACTGAGGGAAGAATTTTCAGTTCCATGACATTAAGAAGCTCAGTAGCAGCAGCGGCATCAGCTGCAACCTTCCTGAAAAGGATGCCTACGAAGTGATCATGAACTGTCCTCCTGCACACTTTAATGCCACCAGATTCCACAGTTTCCTTGGTTCTGACTTCCTATAAGAGTTTCAACTTAAACAGATTTGCCTCATGATCCTTTAGCATTTTCAAGTGTTAGAAGACACAACTTACCTTACAGCCACAATTCATTGTTTTGATTGTAGAACTCCCAAATTTCATTTATCAAGAAATCCACAAAATTATTCAGGTTTAAACTCTCTCAATCAACAGACTTTTTCACACTAACTCTCCATGTATAGCTCTCACCCAGCTGCAGCCCCCCTCCCAGAACTTCCTCCCTCTTTTTATCCTTGTGATAGAGACAGGGAGAGAAAGCTTAAGCAACTTGCCGCAACTATCACAAAACTAATATAATAACCTTCAATATTGACAGATTCAACAACAGTAAGGGAAAATTTGTGGAATGACCACAAGATGCAAATTGAAAAGGCTAGAATTAAAATTTTCAATCGCTCATATGGTTAAAACAATATTAAAAATGCTTAATAGAAATTGCTTCTCTTTTATTTCTTCATTGTACTCCAAAAGCATATCACATTATGAGACAATTCATCAGTGGCAGTAGAACTCTTTCCAATTACTCTCTATGCGCAAGAAACTTTAACATTAGCCTAATACGATGCATGTTTGAGTGAATGACAGCATTCAACATAAATAAAGCAAGTAACGATATATGCAGATGAAAATGCATCCTTTTGCAAACTAGACAAGGTAGACATCTGTAGGAAGTAGTATGCAACTTTTCAGGCATACCTGAGGAAGTAACATAAGAAGACCATACAAGGCTTTTAACAAGCACGTATATCTTACAGGTTCAAGAAGCTGCAAGAACCGTAAAGTAGCTGAGAGTTGGTAAAATATCTAGATTTCAACTAGACAAGCATAAAATTGAAACAAGAGAGTGCTTTTCTCCATCAATCAAGTCAACAAAATTCGGACCAAAAATACAAAATATCCAAGCATGAATGATCAAGCATCATCTAAAAGTTCATTTAAAACATCCCTGATAAAAGGGCTCCACTGATTCTAATGAACTAAAGAAGAAAAGATAAAATACCAAACCATATAAAAATTATCTATGAACTCTTCAAGCAAGACAGCATATGAAGGTAGTGACCCTGATTTCAATCAGTATCTAAGCTTTTAACCCAAACCACTAGTCCAGACATGTCCATTCAATAGTAAGGTAGAAAAGTAGTTGCAAACTGAATGATATAAGAAAATATACACATAAGAATTCCTAATTCACCTAAAAGCAAGACACAGAGCAGAATAATTCAGCCGACTGGTTCTAACTTTATCTTTTGAATAATACGCACCTGCAATCTTAGGTAAGCAAATATTGGCGTTTCTAGCAAACGAATCAATTTATCGAGTTGAACCAGGAATTTGACACTGATATCCTCCTCCACTAGTGACTGAATCACAGAACTTGCATGCTGGTAAGTCTGGAAAATGAAAAAAGGAAAGGGGCACGCACAAAGCCAATCATAAAACTTAAACATTATTAATGACCAGATCATAAGGAGGAGTAACGAAACATGTTCTATACCTGAGCTAACAAGCAAAGACTTATAATTGCCATAGGCGAATGGCACCATGAAGCATATAAACAAACGAACAAGTCTTTCCCAGCAGAATTCACCAGTGATTGCTTTAAAAGATCTCGAAGATCAGACAACTCAGAGGATGTGAGCAAAATTAAATTTAGCGCCTGCTGATTATGAGCAAAGAAAGTTAACATCACTGTTGGAAGAAAAACATGTGAATCTTGGTCAAAATATAAGTGATATCGCATTTCAATGCAACTATAGAAGCCAATTTTTTAAGATGCTGACTTTGTAAAATTCTCAAGAGGCACTAAAAGTATTTGCGCAATCAGTTGTCCATCGCTTAATTTCAGAATACTGTAAATTGGAAATTGATTTGCTTCCAGAAGATATTAAATGCATTGCCAATCAATTTGCAGAAGATGATCACACCTGAACCATGATAGATGCAAAATCCAAGTCAGCTTCCCCTTCTAGGATAGTGGACAGTTCACGGTAGACTCTTTCGGCATCTAAAAGCACACAGAGTCGTCGGATTATCAAAGCACCACGTCTAAGAAAACGAAAATGAATACAATAAGATATCATTTGGAGTAAACAATAAAATTCTGCTAAAAGCCTGATCAACTGTTAAAAGTTAAGAGAATAAACATGGAAGAACACTCACTTCTCCAGAAGAGAATTATCAACACGAAAATTATGCACCAAAAAAACAACAAGTTGGCGGAAATGTTGTTGATCTTTTGCTATGCATGCATGGATCTCCAGCACGAGAAGTACCACCTGGTGAAAACAATAAGAACAGCAACATCATATCCAAAACCCATAAAGACAATACAAGTCTAGTCCAAACAACAATCTGGATGCTTGAACTGTTAAGATCTTTTAAAAGTAGTACACTCAAACTTCCCAAAAATCACTGACGCAATCACCAAGCAAACCAATATCTCAAAAGATAGTTCACAACCAACAACCAGAGTGCGAATCAAAGAAAATTGTCTACAGCAGAAGTAGAATATTACCTCATCAGAAGGATCTGATAGCGCTTTCAGAAGAGTATCAAATATGTCATTCAAAAAACATAACACCTGTTCCACAAAGAGTACGACTATGTAGCATTAAAAATTAATTTTCAACACTGAGATAAATTCAGATTTAGTGAAAATTTACTCAAATGAAGAACTCAAAGAAGTGATAAAAGCAATCTCCAAAACAAGTTTTTATTCTTTCAGTTAACATTACTAGAATCTAAATCCCAAGTGGTTTCAGTGTCATCAGAACCAGCTTAGATGCCAAATGGCTTGGTGAAATTGGATCTTTTTACGTGCTGTCCTACAGTTGGAGTCCCAAACACCACGTCACAAATTTACCAACTATTTTTGTCATACCTCCTGATGAAACCAAATGAAAAAACATAGGTATATCAATGAAGAAGATTATTAGGGTTGATAACAATCATTGAAAAACCTTCGGTCCTAAGCAATATGTTGGTCAAAGCTGACCATTCATTTATAAGAGCCATAAACATTCTACTGCAATAACTGATGATGAAAGATACGATGGCATCTTTCTGATCAAAGTCCATGACCAAGAAAGTGACAAGTTTCAGCTGCTTCAATCACTTACTGCATGTTTTTTTCTCCATCAGGCTATCCAACTGAAGATCTTGAATTCAATACTTCACCATGACATAAAATAACAATGGCTAGATAACCAAAAAGTAGGAGGAGAAAATAAGAAATAGACAGTGGAAAGTAAATCTACCTCAGCACGATGACGGTTTAAAAGGGTTGATATCCAATGCAATGCCTCTATTCGAGTAGCCTCCCATTCACTTTGTAATTGCCTGAGTTAAACAAGACAACAATGATTACAACATCAACTTTCTAGAAATTCTGCAATTTAGGGAAAGCCAAAACTAAGCATGTCTACTATTCCTCTCCTGAGGCAGCAGTGTGAGTGCAAATAGGTATTCTCTTCTGTTTTCTCTATTATTATTCTCAGGTGATAAAAGCAACACCTCCTTGCAATGGAAAGGATTGCTCCAACATCAAAACCTTCAGCAGGATCAGCTTTGATTGCACGAAGTTCTTCGTTGGTTTCACGGGCAACCTTATGCCAAGTAGGAGAGCAAACAGAAAAAAAATTAACACATTTAGCATTACCATGACATGCTTAGCAGGTCAACCAGATTCATTTGAAAGTCTTCAATCCACCTTACCACTCTGATTTTCTCTTCTTTGTCAGATATACAAGGAAGAATGGCTCCCAGTATGTCAGCATAATAAGGAACAAGTTGGTCCCCACCAAGTTTTACAAACTCATTTATCTGCATAGTAGAATGAAAATAAAATGTTGAAATGATAAGACAAGTATAAAAGAATTATCAATACAATTCAAAATGTTATCTTAATAAGTTTTAGAGTATGAATTCTAAGCAAAAAGGAAAGTACGTAGACATCCACATTGACAGATGCTTAAGCAGATATTCAAGACAAATTAAAATGTCGATAATTGTCTGAGCATATGTGTATACATGTTTATAGATGTTTGTTAAGCATATCTGTCCATAATGATTCAAACATACGACTGTATAAGAACCTCTACTTTATTAGCTATAAGCAACTACTTAGCATGTTGAATCTTCTTACCCATGTGATAGCCGTTAAACGGGTGAATTCATCAGGAGAAGCTGCCCTTTGCACCAATATTTCAGCCATGCGACCATAATCTACAGACTTCAAGAGTAGCACTGTTCGAGTCAGAAAATTGAAAATGAACAAAAAGATTTGTTTTTATGTCAAACAATTGATGCAATAAGAATGCTTCAGTAGCTAAAAGATAAAAGCTCCTACATGTTTAAATACAAGCACAAATACACACGTAAAATATAGACATAGAAAGGCAGTGCTTGCATAAGTTTCTAACAGCAAATGACAAAGATATAGAAACTAAAGGGAATTAACATCAAGAGAAGTCTTACTGGGGAGTTCTTAATCTCCTGGAGAAACTCCGAAAGAGCAGCATCAGCTTGTTGACGTATCTCATGGCTTGAATCACTCAACATGTTGAACAAACCTGAGATGCAGTAAAATAATAAGTTGATCGGCCATATTTTAACTGTCCTGCAAAAGGATTTTATCAACTGCCAAAGTTTCATTTACCATCAAGAAAATCTGGAAGAAAACCAAGCATATCTATATCTGGAACACTGTCCAACACAGTGATCCATCCCACCAAAAACTGACGGACATATGGATTTAGGACATTCATGCGCTCTCTCAACAAAGGTATAAATTCTTCAATGCTGACGATGAAAACAGCAAGAAAGAAAAATAATAAATAGAATTGTCCATTTTTTATGCATCTTGCAATCTTTTTTAAACTGTTGATCATATATCCAACACAGCGCACCTGAACTGATCACTTTCAGTAACGATATCCTGCATTATCATTATAGAATATGAGGTAGAAATTCAAGTGTCATGTTTTATTCAATATATACAAATATATGCTGAATTTGGATCCATACCTTTACAAGACGATCCAAAAGGTGGGCTGCACTTTGTACATTGGCATCTGAGTCCGCAGAGAGTTTACACAAGGCATCAAAAATCTGATTAAAAAATACGATAAAATCTCCTCTAACCACCTGCAAATTAATACGCAAGAGAAACTTAAAACCCAAGAAACCGTCAGAAAAGAATATCAATTTAACTTACAAAATCCTTGTCTCACCTTGGCAATGTTATACAGAGCTTCACAAGCATAATAGCGAACTCTACTGTCTTGGTCAGAAAATGAATTAAGCACAGGCGGCACAATTTGCTAAATAGATGCACCCAGAATAAGGAAAAAGAAAATAACTTTAGAAGGACAAGAATTAGATGGAAAACAACTTTCTTTGTCAAATGAAATAAACATCCATTAACAGTCTGGAACAAAATAAACAATAAATGGAATAAATGTTTGCATATTGTTTGTCCCCGCTAGTTCACAAAAACTGGAAGTATGGACAGTGGCTGAACTAATCTAATGCACAATAAGATTAGATAATAAATCAGAATAATTATAAAATAACTGCAGAGCAGTATGCAAACAATTACTTCCTAAATCCTTCATGCATTCCCAGTATTGTCACTCCCAATTATCACGATTTCAAGTAGGCGAGCACCTTCATAAGAAGAGAGATAACAAGAAATATATATTCCACAAAATGATAGTTGGCAATATTTGTCTTCTACTGGGCACAAAAATCACATTAGTATCCCCACTTCTAACATGACCAAACAAGCTCCATATTATCACTTAGTTAAATTGAATTATTTTGAACTTAGGACCCTAAGGTAGATCCTAGAATAGCATAAATTCTTGAATTATTTCAGTGTCATTAGATGCATCTTGTTCTTCTCATGAAACGGAATTGCTAGCATAGAGAAAATGGCTCCAGAATCTCTGAAAATATCTTATTGACCATATCATTTTCCCAAGCCTTCAATTGCTGGAACACGAAATCTCCAAAAGTAATTCTGAAAGGAATGTATGCCTACGTCTCCCTCTCATTATTCTTACTCCTTTCCTAAGAGGCACCGTCGCTTTCCAGTCTTAATAACTTTTGAAACAATCAAACTCTCCAGATTCTTCAGTTTGCCTCGTATATAAGTAGGAATCCACGCATGGGCCAACATAATTTCTACCCTAATTGCATATCCGTAGTTCTTGATGCACCCCATTGATGTATTTGGACCCCAAGGACCCAAAATGTGAAACTTTATTATGCTAAAAATAATCAAGAAGACACCAATGACTTAAGACTAATAAGAATAAGAAGAAACAAAAGTATGAAAGTGCATAGAGAAGCACGTCAGGTCACTTACTTCAAGATGTTGGGCTGCTTCACCACTCAACCCTACTGTAGCAGCAGCTAATCCTATCAATCCTCCCTGCAGTTAATTATATTTTTCAACAAAAGTTTCAAAAACCAGAATAACCGAAGGTAAAAGAAAATTCATAAATCCCCATACATAACTGAATTATCCATTAATCTCAATGGAAAACGAACCTTACGCTGGTTGGCCTGCGGAGAGTAGGTGAACTCCGTGGTCAACAAATTGATCACGGCCGATATCTTCTCGTGATCTCCAATAGCCGCCAGCTGCTTCACTATCCCCTCAAGCTAAACAAAACACACATATTCAAAAATCAAAAACCATTTCAAAACCCTAGAAATCACAACCAACCACCTCGAAAAGAGAAAGAGAAACAAACTTCCATACCTCGAGAGCCGCATTCTTGCGCTTCTCGTAGAGCTTGTCGGCGAGATTACGGAGGACGGAGGCCGGAATCACCGAGAGCGCTTCGGCCATGTCACGAACGCCGCAGTCTTCAGAGACCAGAGAGCGAACGCCACAGAGAGAGGTGCAAATAAACACCAAACTTTCACACACAGTGTGTGCGCGATGCCGTCGAGAGAGAGCGATGATTTCAAAAATTTTCTGAGAGAAAACCGAAACCGAAATCCAACTGATCTTCGTCTTCTGCTATTATGAATCCAACCATTTCAGAGAAACGTTTCGTTTTCTCGTTTTTCTTTTCTTATTTTCTTTTTGTTTTTTTCCCCCCAGAAATTAAGGAGAGGAATATATATCAGATGTGGAGATAAATAGGAAAAAATGAAATCGACGGTAATTAAGAGCGAGATGATCCTTTCCTTTTTCTCACTTTGGATAACTCTGTACACTACAGTAAAATAGTCGAAACTCAAAACTACCGTGTAAAATTCTTTTTTTGTCGTCTATCGTGTATTTTAGGAGGATCTTAATTATAAGAAAGTGTCTTTAAGTCATTTATTTTTAGACTAATTCTCGCTCAAATCAGGTAGGTCTCTTATAAGAAGTAAAACTCTAATCTCAAATTTTAAATGACTGCATGCATAAAAACGGTTCGAACCTATGAGCTCACTTAAATCAAGAAAGCCTCTTACTAACTCACGTGTAAAGTTACCGTGTAAAATTATTAAGAACCCATCCCAATATAAATTAGTCCAACGGGATATAATATCATCGTAACAATAACACGGGAGATTTAACAATACGCTACTTTATTCAAAATGATCTACGTAAAGAAAGGAAATAATAATAAATAAATAAATAATTTTTTATTATTTTCCATATTTTTGTAAAGGCGAAACTATTTGTGAAATCTGTAAAATTTAAGGTGATGTCAATTTCAATTTGGATTTTTAAATACAATGTCAAATGTGGACACAAAGTCAACTTTCGCAGCCTCATAGGCAAAGATGCCAGTCTCGGTAGACTTGAAGTTTTCCTTCCTTTTCTTTTTTAATAAATTGATGTCATTGTTAACTCAAAATTTAAAATTAGGGACTTCATGTAAAATAGTAATGCTTATTTAATAACAAAGAACAAATAAGCAAAATACAATTGACTCCTTTAATAATTTATGTTGCTTTATTATATGATTCTTTAAAACCACATTGTACCTTAAAAAAAAGCATGTAGGAAAGAACTAGTGTGTGTCTATTGTCTCCTTTTAGTTGGTTTATGACGAAGACATGGGCCTAACCTTATCTTGTTGGATCTAAAATTCCTTCTACCATGGGACCAAACGCAAGTAATGGCAAAGCTAAAAAAGCAGCCTTGTCAACTTATTCAATCTGAACTAAGATAAGCTGACTAGGAGGAAGCAGAAAGCTTTTGAATTGTAGTTTGTTTGTGACGTGTCATTGTCTTATATACTAAGTAACACGGACATCAACCTTTTGAAAAATCATAGCAGGATTTGATTCCACGCGCAACAGACTAATTATACATTTTTTTTTCATTTTAATCACTTGAAAATCAACTGTTTGATCTTTTTTCTTCTCGGTTCTTTTAAACCATTTATGAAATCGGCTCATCTTAGTCATTGTACTATAAAAGTATTCGACCTCTTACAATATTCATACAATAAATTGAGAGATCCCTACAAATTGTCAAAACAGGATTAGGTAAGAAATGTTAGCTTCCTTAGAGCTCTAAACCTATTTATAATAACTTTTGGACATTTTTAATAACATAATTGAAATAAAGTTTTCTAATTTCAATTAAACTTTAACTAGAATTATCATTAATTCTAATTAAATATTAATTATGTTCAAATAAGATTCAATATTTCATACTAATCTTTATCTTTTTTTTTGTTTACAAGGAAAAGAAACAAAAGCGACTAGCACTCGAATCCTATCTCCCTGCAAACGTAGGGTTCTACGATAAAGAGTTCCACTCATTTCTTGGTGTAGGACTTCCTTAACGCTCGTTGGAGGCTCCTAAAGTATATGCAAGTCGAGTTCTGCTGATTAGACTAGATTAGTGAATCTATCTGCATACTAATTCCCTTCTCGATATGTATGTTTAAGATGCACCTCCCATGCTCGAAGCAGCAACCCTTGGATGCCTGTCACTAAAAAATTAATATCAATCATATCTCTCATGGATGCGGAGAGAATGTTAATAACTTCTAGTGAGTTCACTTTGACTATCACACGACGATATCCCCGCTCCCACGCTAGCATGGGTTCTGAATGCACTCCCCAAAGTTTGACAGTTAAAGAATCGCCTACTCCTATATTCTATAAGAAACCTATACACCAGTGACCTTGACAGTTCCTAATAACTCCGCTTGCTGATGCAATGTTGTATCCTGTTTTCACCGCTCCATCCGTATTAATTTTTACCCACCCCTCCATAGGTTTGGTTCAGCCTACTAGTGTACTCAACAATAAACCCTAAACTTGGAAGACCCAGTTTTCTATCTCATTGGCCCGTATGATCCAATCATCATAAGCCATGACAATTTTAGTTCCATCTACTGGCCAGACAAAACTCGGCTCAAAAATGATGTTGTTTCTTCATTTC
>JANIJH010336764.1:0-19269 GCA_024520975.1 Erythroxylum areolatum
TTGGTTTATTTGTTAGTCAAATTGTCATTACTTTTACCAGTTGCTACAGCCACAGTGGAAAGAGCTTTCTCCGCAATAAAAATTATCAAGAGTTCACTTCATAATAAAATGGGAGATGACCTATTGAATGATTCTTTAATGTGTTACATTAAAAGAGATGTATTTGCAAATATTGATAATAATCTTGTTATGAAAAGATTTCAATCTATTAAAAATAGGCGAAGATCATTGTAATTTTAACTATTTTATATTCTTAATAAAACATTATTTTTTAATTTAATTTTGATATGAAAATTTTTGTGAAATTTATATTTTATTTGGGTCCTCCTATCTTAAATTTCTGACTCCGTCAGTGAGTACAACTGTATAATATACCAATATGAACTATTTTGCAATTCTTAAAAATTTTAGGGACTATTTTATAAATTTAAAAAATTTCCCGAGATGGTATTCGGTACTAACTAGTACCGGTATAGTTTCGTTCCAGAACTCAATCCGGTACCAACCCCTCTATTCGTAACATTGGCTAGCTGTCTTGAAAATATCCGCAGAACGACGCTTCGTATGATCAACTCGGCAAACCTAAAACCCTTCCCAAACCCTGTTTCAACTTCACCATTGTCCAGGCCCTCAGAAAGTTCATCGGCGTTATTCCTCTCTCTGTGATTCCACTCGTCGCCGATTACGTAGTTATACCTTCTTCCTCCTTCCTCATGTTATTGTTCATATTGCTCTTGTATAAAAGAAATTATTGAGATTTTTTGCTGGCGGTTACTGCTGTTGTTCAGTTGCAAAGTTCGCTGTTGTTTGTAACTTTTACCTCCAGCCCAAGTACAAATCATCTGGGAACATTTATTGTCCGAGCTATTTCTTTATATTATGTTTTATTCTTGCTGCATTCTCTTCTCCTTTCACCGGTTGTACTTTATCTCAGCGACGAATCCAGGATTTTAGCCTTGTGGGAGCAAGGAACTTAGTTTTGTGGGGGCTATAGGCCTATAGCCCTACTTAGTTTACTATATATATACATATATTCTGAAAATAAAATTAGTTTTGTAGGGGCTATAGTCCTTGCTAGCCCCCGCCTGGATCCATCCCTGCTTTATCTGGACCTGATGTTTCTTTTTATTGTTTGTTTAGCGCATCCTTAAAACTGCAAATTTTGATCTGATTTCAGTTCGTTTTACTCTTTATATGATTCATTGTGAAGGTTAAGTGTTTGTTATTAAGAAAAAGATTAAAAGGGAGGGATGGGGCCGCGATATGGGGTGAAAGGGTACAAGCGAAAGAAGAAAGAGAAAAAATATGATAAGGAGGACGATGAAGTGGATGAACAAGTGGAAGAAGAAAGAACGAACAAGAAGACCAAATCCGAGGGGCAGGAAGAAGAAGAAATAACAAACAAGAAGACCAAAACTGGGGTGGAGGAAGAAGAAGCAGAAGAAACAGGGAAAGAAGGGCAGTTTGAAGTGCATGAAATGGAAGGAATACCAATTGTCCCCTGTGATACGAATTCCAGGAAGCCTGGAGTGATATTTGTACTTGAGAAGGCCTCCCTGGAAGTTGCAAAAGTTGGAAAGGTGTGTACTCAATGTCGTTATGAATAAGAGTCACATTTTTCTTTTGATGTAGTTGTACTTTTAAGTGTTGGTTTTGATACTTATTTCCTAGTTATGTTGGATTCTTCTTGATGGAATATGTATCTTGTTCTACGGTTGTCTGATCTTACCAAGCATAACAACCCAAACAAGTCATTGGCTTAAATAGCAATGACCCTCGGGGGTTAGAAAAAAACAATTGAAGAAGGACGAAAACCTACATCACTGTGCATGCTAGAGTGGTATCATGAGTAAAACTAGCTAAAACTAGGTATCTAGGAAACTTGGTAGTTTGAGTATAGATGTGTTTCACTTTCCATTCCCAATTTCTTTGTAACAGTTAATTGATGAGCTAAAGTTTCAACGTATGATGTGCTGTCTATTGTTTTCGAGTAGATGAGCTACATGTTGAGATACGGTTTCAACAACGATGTTTACAAAATAGTCCTCCTGAACTATTGCGTGAACTTTTTAGATTTTCCATAACTCTTGCTACTAACCACCAATAGTCCCAGGATTAAATTACAAAACCATTGTTCATAAGACCCTGAATTTCTTCATATATACTTTATGCATTTTCTCATTTACCGTATGTCTCATTGCCATCAGTGCTTGGCCATCCTCAGGGAGTTTGCAGCTTGAAATCAACTGCTCTCCTCTTTTCATCAACTGATCCCTGTTTAATATCCCTTTTCTAATCTCTATGCCTTACGTATGACCCTTTGAATGTTCATTTCAATATGAAAGAGCTATCTCAATTTTTACCTTGCATAAGAAGTTTACATGTGGTTTGATAATTGTACTGTTTAACTATTGAAGTTCTGTTTCTTAACTGCCTTGGTTTCTAGTACCTTTCGCCTGAAGTTTTCTTCATCTGATGAGTTGTTTCTCCTCAGAGTTACCAAATCTTGAATTCTGAGGATCACGCCAATTTTCTGGGAAAGAACAAAAGAAATCCTGCGGAGTACAGACCTGACATCGTTCACCAGGTTAGCAAAATTAAGTTATCATATATAGACCACTTGGTCTCGCATTTAGTTGTACCTTTTAGAACAATACCATGCTTATAAAAAGATAACAAAGTGGTAAAACTGTACAAGAATTCATAGGTACTTTTGGATCTTTCTTTCAAAGATGAGATGTAAATGCATTGCAATATCTCATGTTTTTGGAAATCTTATGGAGGAGTCTGAATACTATTCTATATAAAACAGCTATTGTTATATCCCTTTGCAAGTCAATGTTCTTTCTAGAGATGATAAAGATTTCAAACTCAGATTTTATGTCACTTCTGCTATTGTAAACCTATTATATTGAAATGAATAATGCATGTCTTCAGGCTCTCTTATCAATCTTAGATAGCCCGGTAAACAAGGCTGGAAGATTGCGAGCTGTGTATGTGAAAACCGAAAAAGGTGTTCTTTTTGAAGTCAAACCACATGTTCGTATTCCAAGGACATATAAGCGGTTTGCTGGTATTATATGTAAGTTTTGCTCATCACCCTATTGCTTAAAATGTATGCTGGCTATTATGATTCTTTCCTTGGCTTGTATGCACAGTTTTCTCAACTTTAATTGCTTACTCTTTCAGTACAGCTTCTTCAAAAACTAAGTATAAGGGCCGTGGGTAAAAATGAGAAACTTATGAATGTGATCAAGAACCCTGTTACTAAGTACCTGCCTCTCAACTCTTGTAAAATAGGTGAGGTAATTTTAATGTCTCCCTGTTGATGTTGCCCTCTAACTCCTTGTTATGCAACGTGATACCAATCTCATGTTCTTCTCAGGTTTCTCCTATAGCTCAAACAAATTGATTAAAATGGGCAATTATTTATCAACAATTGATGAAGACAAGGACCTGGTATTTGTGGTATGCTCCAAAACAAATGATGCTCTCTGCACAAAATGCCCACTGAGTGAAAATGTTTTCAATTGTTCTAACCATTTTCTTGTGTATCTGTAGGTTGGTGCTATGGCCCATGGGAAAATTGATTGTGATTACATAGAAGATTTTATTGCAAGTAAGTTTTACCTTTTATTGCTTGTACTTGGTTGGATTGCTTCATGGAGATGATTAATTATCAAACAAGCAATTTTATCTAACATATCAAATTTCTCTTCTGTTCCATTTTATTTGTGCATTTTAAAATTACTGCACCCACCATTTTTGACCTACTATATATTCAAGCTTAGAACTAGAGGATTTTGTGAAGATATCCTAGCCCTGCTTTCTTGATCCTGAATTTGATTGCATTATGTTCTTGATTGTGATACGACTCTTGAGCTAGTAAAGCAATCAACCATTGAGTTTTACCAACTCCCATGCCACAATAATTAGATTGAATTTGTCAACCTTCTGAGCTCCAGAGTAAATCTTTCCGTGTTGAAAGTAAAATTAGCCCCTGTTGTCTAATGGTGGTGAAATGGGATACAGATAATTCTTATCTAGTTGGGGAAGTTCTGGAGTTGGACTTTGGTTACTGACTCAGAACTGACTAGCCAAAAAAAGAACCGAGGCAAAAGCATTCTTGACCATCGTTCAGCTGTTGATTAGAACTGGTCCTGATGGATAAGTCATTTTCTTGTGCTTGCAGTTTCGGAGTATCCGCTCAGTGCTGCCTGGTGTATCGCGAGGATCTGTGAGGGGTTAGCCAACAAATGGAGTATTCTTTAAACACTCATTTCATTTTTGCTTTGGATCAATAACTACAGTTGCTGCTGTAGTTAACCACATGTTTAAGATTAACTGTGAGTTTTTATCAAGATTGTTGTCTGCTTAAGCTGTTAACCATAGATGTGGCTCCTACTTACCAGTTCATTTTTTTTTATAAAATGAGATGATGTGTAATCAGTAACTGAACTTTATTCAAATTTCCAATTAGACTTCGAACAACAATTTTCAGCCAAGTTGACAAAGTTGTCCTTCCTAAGAACAAAGAGGATAAAGTTGCCATGAAAATTGATTAAAATTGAATGATGAGAAGGAAGAAGAAAACTATAATTCTCACGCTTGGCGTCATCGAGACCTGTTATAGGTCACAAACTGAATCAACAATACATGTATAGAATAAATCATGACTATCAATAAGCACGACCCCATCAGTGGGCCAAAGTGTAACAATTCAGACACCTTATACAATTGACAATTGGCCATGATTCCATGGCATTGTAAAAGCTACAAGTGCCCTCCATTATTTGGCAAAATTTTCCCTACGCAAATCCTACTGTCAAATACTCGGTGAAACTTCAAACCAGTAGATATGCACCAAGTAGTTCTACATTTAAAGCATTTCCCACATTAATATGATACCTACTCTACTCTTCCTAAGTTACTGTAGGACCTGCAATAACAAAAATACAATGATAAGTGGTGTAGTATACACAACAGAAAATGGAGTTTTCTACATTTCAATTTGATTGGATTCATAATCGAAATGTTATTTTTGGAGTCAAATAACACATTCCTGCCTTAGTTGATACACACGATTGTGCATCAAAGAATACACGTGTCTGAGGTGGGGTCCTTCAAATGGAGCCTGTGTGTAAATCAAATTCAGAAACAAGATTCTGATGGATTATCAATATGTTTCTAAGAAAGCTATAAACACATACCCTAACCAGAAAGGAAGAAACCATTCATAATTTAAACATAAGCTAATACTGCTCATAGTTCTGTGCAGTTGAATTGGAGAATCTTTCAGCATGCACCTAAATGTTATCTTATAACGATGACGTAACAAAAAGATAGAACTTACCAGGTTATTTACTTCCAAATTCATCATAACTCAAACCTTCAGATATAGTGCTGAGTTTGTTACCATCTCCTGTAAGGTTAGGGCATAGAATTAAGCTTCTTAATTGGAGATGTAACAAAAAAGAACTAGAAAGAGGCAGATTATTAACCCTGGTGCTCTCTTTCCTGAGAATCTGGGAAGCTTTCATCGTCTGTGGCTAGGAAGGGAGATCTCGAGTAGCTCTCTAATATCTCTGCAATAGTTTTAACCCAAAGATTGAGTCTAGAGATAAGTCTATCCCCCTTAACTATTTGGTTAACTCTCCATCAAAGTGTAGATCAAAATTAATAAGCTTACTCATTCCACATGCATGTACAACAAACAAATCATAGTCAAGTACATGAAAGAGCTAGTTAACTTTTAGACTTAACCATCATATGTATATAGTGGATGACAAACGAGAAAGAAAAGAAACACACAAAATGGGTGGAGGCAGTAATAGAAAATGTCCAAATGTGAGTTTGCGATCATGTACAAATCAGCTTGAAAATATTGGGCACAAACTCACAGACAAAAAGAGTTGGAAATGACAAATGGTAGGATATAGGAGGGAACAAACCTGTACTTTGGGCAAAATCAGCTGTCAGATCAGAGAGACTGAAATTTCGAGGAATTTGACTTAGAATTCCAAAAGAACCATCTGCATCCAGAAGTGGTTCATTCAGGGCTTGTGAGTTGGACTCAACACTACTGAAAGATGCAACAGATGCATCTGGAATTGGTGGGCGTGCTTCCAAGACACTGCCATCAGCACCAAACATAAAAGAACTACCCAAATACCCAGCTTCTGATTTGATCATTCCCCCATTTATTCCTTGCATGAGACCCATGTTTGAGCTCTGTGTTGAAAGCATATTGTGTGGGGCATCAAGTCTGTTGGCATGAGCAGACATTTCAACAGTGGGAGGCATATTTGAATGCAGTGATGATGCACCATTCGTAAATGCATTAGGTAAATTTGAAGCCATTGATTGGTGCATGTTCTCTGATTTGAGAGTAGGTATAGTTTGCTCTGGGGCATAGCATGCAGAATTCTGATGCACTGAAAGCACAATAAGGAGTCAATTTCCAGAATCATGGAGGCCAAAGTAAGCATATTTGACTTGGAATCTTATTTCAAATAGAAATCAGAAGTAAACAAAGAAGATCTCTCAGACGAGTCTAGAAAATCGAATCATGGCAAAATTATGTAAAGCAAGCCTCTTCTGAGTTCATTCAGCCAGTGATTTCCAAGTAGACACCTCGTTTAATTGAATAAATAAACTGCAGTATTCAGATGCAGAAAACAAAGAGGTTGTGTCCTAGACATTTAACCAAAAATAATTTTCAAGGTGGAAAAAGGGATATGTGGACACAAAAGCATGGGCATGCACGGAGGGAGAGAGAGAGAGAGAGATATGTTAAGATGATACTTAGTTATGTGAACTTCTGAAAATTAATTCACACGAAACACCCAAGTATATAAAAACTGCAACAGAACAGGAGAAAAATGCAATGAAATCCATTTAAGGTGAGAAGCAAAATGCAATATTTCCCATAAGACCATTTCATTCCCTCACTCCCAAATAAAGCATAGAGTTTAACAATGCTCATAGATGACGGGGAAAAAAAAATAGCACAACTGCCCTTGTTTGCCTCAAGTTGAATATTCAAAATATCAACATAGAACACGTGGGCATATGGAAGGATACTTTTCTTAATTTAACAGAAATGAGCTGTGATTCTTTATTAATTTGTATTTTCCTGTATAGTTTCTCTTAATATAGGAATAAGAACATACATACAGCTCTATGATTGATTTTTTTAATATATATGTCCTATCCTGTATCTATATCAATGAAATATATAAAAGAATTATCCTGCATATCCACAACTTGGTACCAGAGCTTCGAGCTCTAATTCTTCTCTCTCTACAAATCATAGCCACCTCTTCTATTCTTAACCCTAGCCATTTTTGCTCTTCTAAAAATCCCAACCACTTTTGCCCTAAGACCACTAACTGCACCACAGTATGCCTACCAAAACTAAGGCCGAACCTTTTGATAGCAAGAAAATATCCAAATGACCATTCAGATACTCCATCCATTCATATTAAATTGAACAGTGCTAACTATCAGGCTAGTCTAAGATTTTGGAGAGGCATATTGCTGGAAAAAAAGTTTGGCTATATCAACAAGGTTGAACTCTCAAAAGATGATCCAAGCAATGATGAATGAGAGGCTAAAGATGTACTGGTTAAATCTTGGCTCATAAATTGAATCAGCGATAATCCAATGTCACACTTTGTGCAATGTGGAACAACAAAGGAAGTCTGGAAAGCTGTAAAAAGAAGTTACCTTGATGTATCTAATTCTTCTCAAAGTCTATGAACTAATGAAGAAGTCTTCCTAATTACATCAAGGTGGTAGGCCTCTAGCAGAATATTAGAATGAGTTGAATTAAATTTTGTTGGAGCTTGATTATCAAAGACCAAACAATATGACCTATGCTAATGATAATGGAAAAGATAGAAAACATATCGCAAAAGATAGTGTCTAAACATATCGCAAAAGATAGCATCTACATCTTTCTCATTGGTCTTGATCATAATCTGGATCAATTAGTAGTCAGGTTCTAGCTACTTCTCCTTTACTCACATTAGAAGAAGCATATTCTTTGGTTCGTCGTGAAGTACAACGAGAAATGACCACGTGGGCAATTATCCACTCAAAGGCTTCAGTTAATTCCCTCTAACTCGATACTCCTATTCAGCTCTTGGAGATTCTATAGCTCCTCAATCTTGATTTTGCACCCGCTACCATAAGAATACACATACAGTGGATAGTTGCTAGAAGAGACACGGCTATCCATAATGATACCACATCTTCTGCCTCTTGTGTATCTCAGGTATCTTCTCAAGAGGGTAACTTTGGTTTATCCAATAATTCTACTTGTTATGAAGTTTGGGCTATTAATTTAGGGGCCATTGATCATATGATTAGTAAATCTTCTATCACTGATTCTCTAACATCCCACCAGTTAAGTCTGCGCAGGCTGCTGATGGGAATTCTATGTCAATCATAGGGGCTGGAATGTGTCCCTAACATTTTCCATATCCGCTCTTCTGCTTACACCTACACTTTCAAATAACCCCGTCTCCATCAACAAAATAACTAAGAATCTTAACTGTTATGTAAATTTTACTTTACTCATTGTGCTTTTCAAGGCAATCTCACAAAGATGACGATTGTCATTGGTAAAAAAAGGAATTGCCTATATTATTTTGAGGACAATGGAGGCATAGCAACTCTTACTCGTGACTTCCAAACAAAGAGAGAGGCATTATATAGCGAGAATTATTCTTTGGCATTGTTGGTTGGGACGTTCATCTCTCTTATTTAAAATGTTTTTTTCTTAAATTATTTTCCAATATTTCTGTTTCTAGTTTAAGATGTGAATAATGCATTCCATCATGCTCCTTTTAAAGACAAATTTGACAAATTACAAGAAGTTTTTTCGGTGCTTATACTAATGTATGGGATCCATTCTCTACCCCTTTTACTTTAAGACATAAAACTTTTGCATTTTTTATTGATACTTGTACTAGAGTCAATTGGATGTATTTTATGAAATCTGAGAGTGAAGATTCACGTGTTATTTCTCAATTATATAACATGATTCTCACTCAATTCAACACTAAAATAGTAAATTTTCTTTTTTGACAATGGTTGTGAGTTTGCAAATCATTCTCTTGTTGATTTTGTGACACAAACTGGTGTTCTTTACCAGAAAACTTGTGTTTACGCACCCCAACAGAATGACATAGTAGAATGCAAGAACGGCCACCTCATTAAAGTGGCTCAGGCCTTATGTTTTGCTATGCTAGTTCCAAAATGTTCCTAGGCTGAAACTGTCATGACTATTGTTTTTCTTATTAATAAAATGTTTGCCAAGATTCTTGATTTTTAAACTCCTTTAAGGATGCTATCCACATTTCATTTCATTCCCTTTGCTTTAAAAGTTTGCCCTAAGGTTTATGGATATGTATTTTCATATTCATTCTCTTCACAAAGATAAACTTGAACTTCATGCTATTAAATGTATTTTTGATGGTTACTCCAATTCAAAAAATGGATACAAATGTTCACTTCCTCCTATAGGAACCTACTATGTCTCAATGGATGTTTAGTTCTGTAAGAATTAGTCCCTACTTTTTTGGGGTGATATCCACAGTTCCTCTAACATCGATGGTAAAAAAGCAGAACAAATATGGATGGGAGAAAAGACGACATTGACCTTAGGTATAAAGAACATTAAGGAAAATGGGGAATTCGTAGTTTTAGATGACCCACTTATTAAGGAAAACAAAATTGAACATGATGGTGAGAGACTTGAGAAAATAGCTAATGGTGAGAGACTAGCTCATTTTTATGAGAGGTGATATTTTAGGAAAAAGGAAGATGTCATGATTATGCATCTTAAATCTAGTACCACTCCTAATACTACCACGTCATCAGGTGAATCTTCTAAGATTGACACTAAGGTATTTACCTAGTCTCCTGAAATTCCTAATCCCAGTTCTAATACTAATTATAATAAGAGATATCCTCTCTGTGAAAAGAAAAGCACCTGATAGATTTGGTTTTTCAAAGCCTCTAATGTTGTTTAACCTAGTCATTTTTAGGTAGCCTTTGACCATCCTAAGTGGAAGGACATAATGGTAGATGAAACGATCGCTCTCCCAAATAATTCTTATTTGGGAAATGGTTACATTACCGATGGGAAAGAAGACTGTGAGGTGCAAATGGGTATTCATTGTCAAAGACAAGTCAGATGGAATGATTGAAAGATATAAGGCTAGGTTGATTGCAAAAGGTTATACTGATACCTATGATATTGATTAGTAAGAGACTTTTGTACCAATTACTAAGATGAATATTGTTCATGTCATACTGTCGCTTGTAGTTAATCTAGACTAGCCTCTACGATATTTTGATGTGAAAAATGTCTTTCTTCATGGTGACGTAACAATAGAAATGTTTATGGATCCACCCCTAGGTTTACATTAGAATAAGGAACAATATACAAACTTAAAAAGACATCCTATGGATTAAAGCAATCACCAAGGGCATTGCTTGGTAGATTGAGTCATGCAACAAAAGAGAGTGGATTCAAGAAAACTTTAGGCATATCATACCTTGTTTTATAAACATGATCATAATGATGTTACCTTTCTTCTAGCCTATGTTGATGATTATAATTGTAATAGGTGATAACATAGATGAAATGGAGAAAAATTGAAGTTATTTCGCCAAACAATTTAATATAAAGGATTTGGGACTTCACAAATACTTCCTAGGCATTAAAGTTCTCGATCTAAGAAAGGACTATTTCTTTCCCAAAGGAAATATAATTTGGAACTCCTAAATGAAACTGGTAACTATGCCTGATAGCCTATAAATATTCCTATTGAGGTGAAACATGACCTATCGATTTCTCCTATTCAAATTCCAACAAACAAGGAGATATATCAAAGAATAGTTGGGAAGTTGATCTATTTAACTCACATTAGGTCAAATATAGCATATGCAGTCAGCGTTGTCAATCAAATTTTGCATAATCCATGTGATCAACACATGAATGCTATTAACCAAATTCTAACATATATAAAATCAGCTCCAAGTAAAGGTGTTCTATGCTCCAAACATGGACAAGCTGATATTGTGGGATATACAAACTTTGTAGTAGAAAGGATTAAAAAAATCTACTTATGGATATCTTTCGTTTATTGGAGGCAACTTGGTGACCTGGGGAAATAAAAACCATAATGTGGTTTTGTTATCTAGTACAGAAGTTGAACATTGTGCTATGCATCATATAATAACAAGACTTTATTGGCTGAAAATTTCTTAACTGAGATTGCTAATAATCCAATGCAACATCATCGAACTAAGCATGTTGAAAAAGATAGGAACTATATTAAAGATAACCTTGATTATGGGACAATAGAAGTTCCTTACACTAGAAGTTCAGATCAGTTAGCTAACATTATGACTCATGTCGTCAATAGTGGATCATCATACACAATGCCATTCAAGTTGGGCATGCATGATATCTACACCCAACTTGAGGGGAAGAGTTAGTAAGAATGGACTATGATTCAAATGGACTATGATTCTTTCCTACCTTGTATATTTCCTGTACAATTTCCCCTAATTTAGGAATAGGAATATACATACAACTGTATGATTGATTTGTTTACTATATATAGGTCCTTGTATCTTTTATATATATCAACGAAATATATGAAAGAACTATCTTGCATATTCACAACTTTCTTCCTGTTGATTTTTGATCATCAATCATAGACGATTGTCCAACCAAACAATTTGATAGAAATTTATCCTAATGATACTTATATCTTCAGCCCATATAACTGAGGAGAATCATATCCATGTAAGTAATATCATCTTAATTTGATTAGTAGTAGTCTTACATTGTGTAACATGAGATCCATTAGAAGTAGGCAAAGATGCAACTCCAGTTGGATTTATCTGACGCATCAGTTGTGCCTGCTGCTCAAGAAGCTTGTTGAATTCTGTTATTTGTTGCTTCACCATCAATCTTTGATAATAAGCATTGAAAAATTCACGGTTCTCTTCTTCAAGCTTCTGCCAAACTGTCAAACAAAGTAAGAGTTTGAAAATTAGTAAGGGACCATGTCTAGAAATAGCTCCTACACTGTTAGAAAGTATGCTTTCACAAGTGGAGATAACTGAGTAGTTGCATGCATATCCAAGGTGATAACGGTATAGCCGCAAGTGAACATGAACAAACAGGAGGAGTTTAGTAAAATGGCTTCAAGGACTTATCATTTGTATTGTTGAAGAACTATGACTTGGAACATTGTTTTAAGCAACAAGATAGATTCTGGTACATCTTGTGAAGAGAATTTAGTCTAATTCAAGATTTAATCCTTAGCATCCACAAGATTGCTATAATTCATAAATAAAACCATCGAATAGGCTGGAGTCTATAAACTAAAATAATCTTGCACATCTACATACAAATATGCGTATCTTACTTGTCCATGTCAATGGCAACTATTTAACAACAAAGTGATCATACTTTACTGAAAGAATTTCTACAGACAGTACCAAAGACAAACCAACAAAGCAATGGTATGGCCTTCTGACACAATAGCAATGTTGATAAATGATTAAAAGGATAAAAGCACAATCACAATGGTTCAACCTGAATGCTAATCAACGTTACATAGAAAAGAAAAATGGTCTCATGGAGCTTATTCATGCAAATATTTAAGAATCACACAAGCTTGTGTCATTGTCAATAAATTCTATAGTTACCAAGTTCAGTAAATCCAGGTTCTATCTTTGCCTGATCTAACAATGTTTGCACAACCTCTCTCTGGTTCATGTACAGCTGAAGACACCGTTCTATAAGATTTTGTACCTGGAATAAAACACCAATAAGGTAGCAAAAGTTTATAGTTTATAGACAAGTAGGTTATACACCAAGTTCTATAATTAACCAAACTGAAGTTAAACCATCTTACCACTTGTATATCTTTGGGTGATACCCTTCTCACTCCTCCACTTGACATGTTGTAGTCTTCTAAATAGAAGAGGATGTAACTGAAAATAGATGAAATTCACACGAACACTATTAGTGAAAAATTCCAAGAGCTTAGTACAACGTCTTCACTATTGTTTGATCTGTCCATTTTAGCCATGGTACATGCATTCTTTAACGTTTGCAGTTGGTTCAATTTTAGAAACACAACCAACAGTTATCTTGGAAGCCACACACGGATTTAGCCTGTAATCCTTCTTCATTTTGTATAAATACTAGCAAATTCTTCTATAGTTCTTCAGCACGCCCATTATGTTACTCCAAAGCAAATACTCTCGACTTCACACAACATGTAATCACATATCATCACTTTCAATTTCACAAACCTTGTCAGACAAAATATAATATCGTGAAATATGGTCCACCATAATTCATATCTTTAAGAAGATTATGCAACCAACATCTCTCGAGATCTTAACTTTTCACAAAGATTCCTTAGTCTTTCATAAAATGAACAAAGGAAGAGTTAAGAAAGCAGCCATCAAGGAAAAATTTTCTATTTCTACTACCCGTTCATAAGAAATAAAGCATGTGCCGCAGATTTGGCATATTGAACTAATCCCAAAATGGAAAATTAACCAAAAGAAAAAGATATGAATACATCCCAACTCTCTAAAATTACAACATTGCAAAGACTTCCCATTCCAAAGCATAATCCGAAACCCATTAAGTCTCTGTAAAAGATCAAACCCGAGAAGTAAATCCCAAGTTTTGAAATTCCCAAAATTTGAATTACCAGAAAAGCTCCAATTTTTAAAATTCGGAATACAATTGGAACATTATCATCCGTCCCATTTCCACTACCCCATCCCTCGTATCCTCTACAGTAAACGTGACAGAAGCACATAAATTGAAATGAGGACAGCAAAAGTATCTATCCGATGACCAAAATCGACAATCGAAACGTCCTAAAGAACTTCCATAACCACATTGGATTAACATTATTTAATCGAAAAATTAATCCTAAAGACTTCCATAACCACACCGGATGAACATTATTTAATAGAAAAATAATCCCATAGAACCCAAATACTGTTCAAACATTGGAATATATACGCGTAAATATCACGCTCTCAGATAATAAAAATAAAAAGCAACAAATATAGAAGAAGAAAAGCAAATGGCAGCTAGAGGAGACACTTGCTAGAGCCGGAAGTTATGGGAGCAGATAATTATATATAGAAAAATACATAAAAATAGCCAATGGATAGTTTGGACTTACCCACATCACACGTCTTACCTGCTATTCAGCAAAAGGGTTCTGGATCAAGAGCAAAAGAAAGCGAAAACTGTTCTTCGTCTACTTAAACCGATCATGGCGGTTCTTAATTTTCACTTTATTTATTAAAAAAATTATAAAAGCATAACTAAAAGAACACGGGGATGAAGATACGTGGATTGCTTAGAGCAAGAGGAGAGGAGGTGGGACCTAGATGAGAAGATCAGGTGGGGGGTGGAGGTGTTGATTGATTGTGACACACTATTCCCAGTTTTTACCAGACAACTAGCTTTTATTTTGTTGTTTTGTTATAAAGCTGCTTTAAAACTTGGTCAACATCATCAGAGCATATGAACCAACACAACACAAAGATTCGAGTTTTTCTCTTGCAGTTGTTAGCTACTTTTGCTTCTTTGCCACCATCCCAGATTGAGTGAACAGCACATGAAGCCGCTAAAGTTCCACACTTGAGAGGAGGAAGCTATGAAAGATTCATCCTTTTTTTTTTTTCTTCTTGTTATCAACTTCAAAAGCTTTTTATTTTCTTGTAAATAATAATGGAAATACTGTAGAAGAGGATTATTCAACTAGAAAATCTGAAAGCTTACCTTTGATTCAGTTGAACAGAAAAGGCTTCTGCTTGAGGTTACAGAAAGGTCTTGGCTGAGTAAGATGTCAACATACTGTTTGGTTGGTTGCTGATGGGTGTGTTAATATGTAGAAGATGCAAATTGAATCCTTGTCCGAGGTGGAACTATGAAGTTAATAACCGAGGTGCCTTTTCCAGATAAAAAAGGAAAATATCAAGCAATTAAATGTGCCGCGACTACTTTTCTCCTTTTGAAACAATGTATGCTAGTAAGATATCCTCAAAATTGTAACCTTCCCATCGCACGTAGGCTACTAATATATTGTATGCTAGTAAGATATCCTCAAAATTGTAACCTTCCCATCGCACATAGGCTACTAATATATTTTTGCAGAGCTCACCAGCAATGTAGCGGCACCATCCGTTAAAACTTGTCCCTTTCAATGCATTTACCCTGTCGACCCTGAAGTTTTTGATAAATACAAGTCACCAATTTTAAAGCCAATTCTATACTTTCCCTTAAACTCTAATTTCACAATAGAATTATTTTATACAGCCATAGAATGTCTTAAACTTTCTTATACACAAGATTCTCAAAAGGGGTGAATGTAGAGCATATTTGTCTTTATATAATAACAGATAGTAATATTACTCAAGACTTAAGCTTTCAAAAGAGGAAGAACTTACAGAGAATGAAAAACACACAAATTAATATTCTAATAAGTGCATTGGCTACACACACGTATTGCTATTATTTCTTATTTGTCTCAAACCTCGTCAAACTGGTTTTTCACATTCTGTTGTTTCAATTGGAATAAGTCTAGTCTAGGACTGTTGTTAGTAATCCATATTGATTGTTTCCGTTAGTTTGTGGAGGATATACCTCTTGATTTGCAGCTGGTTGTTTATGAATTATAGTATGTGTTAGGTAGCACAAGTTTGTATAAAAGCCAGATACTGGCAATGAGTTGGGAGAGGAAAAAGAGATATTACGTCTTTCTTTTGTCTATTCATTCCTTAATTCTCTCTTCTAAAATTCCAACTTATCATATTCATTAAAATCAAACGTTGAACTTCTACCTTCTGCCTGTTTACAATGGAAGAGGAACCTTGCTTTTATAGATGAAGCAAGGATAGAAAAGTAAAACACGCAATAACACACTGATTACAACTTTAAAAAAGAAAGTAGCTTTAAATACAATCAACACGCCTTTCATAAAGTTATTTTGAAAAAGAAAACATTAGGTCACAAAGATTCTCTTTCATCAAAAGATTAAAAAAAAACACCTAAAAAATGAGGTCCAATTTAGAGTGCTAAAGTGAGGTCGTTGTCACAGTCAGATTCATTCGTCAATGTCAAGTCATTGTTAATTTGCTCAAAAATGTGGCCGATATCAGTTGTAGTCCAA
Organism: Erythroxylum areolatum; assembly: GCA_024520975.1. Lineage (NCBI taxonomy): Eukaryota > Viridiplantae > Streptophyta > Magnoliopsida > Malpighiales > Erythroxylaceae > Erythroxylum > Erythroxylum areolatum. The sequence continues at coordinate 16,242 of JANIJH010336764.1, forward strand.
GTAGAAGGCCATGGGTTAGAAATAGAAATGTGGTCTTAAACAGGGATGGATGGTACGCTAAAAGCTATAGACTCGCGATATGCAGGGCAAGGAATTTCACTAGCTCGAATGTTGAGCCACCGATGTCCAAGGGTCAAATGATGGAGTAAGAATTAGGGCAAGAAGAGCAATATCTCCAAAATATGAACCAAGAGATGTACAATTGTTGGATGGAGACAGGCTTGGGGATTGATTGAGTTGGTCTAAGAAAGAATGTAAGTCTGTCATCAACTGTGTGCATTCTGTAGACCAATCAAGGGTGGTTAGCCAATGTTGAAGATGATTTAGTGTACACAAATGTCCAGAAGTACTCATACAGTAGGGATGGTAGATGATATAAATGACATAAACTTTGTGATTAGTTAAAGCAGTGTCCCATAAACAATAATGAGTTAAGAGTTGAGACAAGTCCACACACCATTTGGATAATGGCTGAAACCATTCTAAAAAAGTCTATAAAAGAGAGTTGACATTCATAGGATCAAATAAATGATGATAAACATAAAAGGGTGATAGAGAGATAAAGCAAGCATAAAGGGCAGACAAAGCCCAAAGATGCCATAAGGTAGTATCGTGGAGAGTATCATAAAGATGATACATTAGTTTGTAGGAAGCAAAAGCATCAAAATTACCAGGAGTGAGTAAAATATCAAATTTGAGAAGTGTGAGATGAAGATAGTAAAACAGACTTTGATGAAGAAGGGGGAAGAGGTCTATAATAGTGGTTGGAGGAGTAGAAGACAAAGGAGGAAAATCTTTTTAAAATTTTTCAAACTTAGGAAACTCCATGAGCTAAAAAAGAGGAAAGAATGTTTCAGAGATGGGGAAAGAAACAAGATAGGTTTGGTAGGTCTAGAGAGAAAATCAGCAAGTGTGTTTTGGTAACCTTTAATGTGATGAATGAGAATTTATAAAGAGAAAACTATTCTTGCCAACGAAGCAATTGACTATTGGGAAGATATTTCTTGGGTTGATCAAGAATCTTAGGAAATTAAGTATTATCCATTTCAGTGACAAAATGATAAGGAATGAGGTGGAAAGCAAACTTTTCAATACCTCTTTTAACAACTAAGATTTCTTTGTAATTGATGTGGTAGTGGCATTTAGAGGTTCGAAATTATCCACTTGCATGACCATAATAATAGTGCTTGTCATTTGTTTCTTCGATAAGCATAACACTCAAATAATGGTCAATAGTATCTGTCTGTATTATGTGTCGTCCCATGTCAGGAATTTTTAAAGGTAGAGGATCTTGATAGGTGTGCTTTAAATGCTGGACAACCTTTGTCTGTTCTAAATGCCAAGGTGGTGGATTCTTTTTGAGCAACCTAGATAAACATGAAGTGTAAGCTGTTATGTGTGGTATAAACTCACGAATGTAATTAACAATCCTAAGGAATTGTTGTATTTGTTTCACAGTGAGATTTTCATCAGGAAAGTATAACAGCTCTTGCGCAATAAGTGAATTAGGCTAGTAGAATCTATCTTTGAAATGTGTACCCAAAAATTCAATCTCCTTTATACCAATGATACTTTTATAGGCTGAAAGCAAGATGCCATACTATTCAGTAAGATCGAAGAATTGCTGAAGTAAGGCCTGATGTTCTTCATGAGTCTTTGAGAATAGGAGAATATCATCAATATAGATGATTGTACTGTTAAGGATAGGCTCATAGATCTTGTTCATGGTTCTTGGAAATAGTGATGGGGCTACTTTAAGCCTAAATGGCATAACAGTCTATTGGTATTGTGCATTGGGAATGCAAAATGCAGTTTTGTACTGCTCAATTGGGTGAACACCTAATTGCCAAATTCTTGTCTTAAGATAAAACTTGGAAAAGATAACAAATTCTTTTAAAAATAATACCCAAGTACTGATATTAGGGAGAGGAAATTTGTCATCTTGCAGGAATGCATTCAGAGGCTTGTAATCAATCACCAATCTCTTTTTACCACGCTTTTGCTTTGAACATTTGTTTACATAAAAAGCCTGGTAAGCACAATCTGACTTTGTGGGATCAATGAGTCCTTGCTTTAGAAGGATAGTACACTCGGATTGTGCGAGTTTGAGGTCATCAGGGTTCATCCTTAGATGTTTAGCTTTCGTAAGATTGATATCCTCATTCTTTTTTAAGGGTAGACTTATGAAAAAGTCAACATTTTTTCAAATAGGATATGGATGAGAAAACTGTGCATGTGATTCAAGACAATAGTCTAACAGTTTATCTTGTAATGAGGTATATGGTGTAGGAACTTGAGAAAGTTCAAACACATTTTTCACTTCAGTGTAGGGACTATAGAATGATTGATACCTGAGGCTTGTAGGTAGGATCTATAAAGGTGAGACTTTGCTGTATACATCTATACCAATGAGAATATTTGGGCCAGGTAGATTACTACCAAGCACTTTAGTCCAAACTATACACTAGGGAAAGAATCGTATCCTGATCTTTCTTTTTGTAATTAACTTAATCCTTAAATGTGTTAGGTTTCGATCATGCATCTCATACATAATATATATCAAATATACGCAGCAAAAATAAAACAGAACCTCAAAAACTAGATCTACTCATACATATAGATATAGGAAAACAAAAACATGAAATCTAATATATTTATATACCTTTCTGACGATCTTCTTCACTCTTTAATCTTCTCCACGTTGGGTTGTCATAAACCACAACGATCAACACAAATTGTCTCTAATGAAAGTCCACTCGAAGATAGAAGGATGAAACCTCACTAGGTGTTGGACCCCGATTTTTGAGTAAAAATAAGAAATATTCAAAAGTGGATGAGTTGATTGAAATGAAGCTAAATAGCAAGAAGTAAAGAGAGAAAGTGTGAAAATATGAGAAATTATGAAATAGTTGACTTTTTGGCCTTTGAAAGTTGACTTTTGATTTAGGCATAATTTGAGAAAATGGTCTTCTGGAAACTTGTAGTTTATGTCAAGAGCTTTTCGTAGACATAAAGTTTGATATTTTTC
>JANIJH010338729.1:0-19239 GCA_024520975.1 Erythroxylum areolatum
TGGGAGATGAAATAAATGACAATAGGAAGATGAGATAAAGAAAAAGATGATGAATCAAAGGAGAAGAGTTAATGTACCTAATATAGTAGTTTAATTATTATGACATGATGTAACATTAAAAGAGGTAAATTCAGGAAAATTGGGGTAAAGTTAATCTAAGTATGTGTCAATGCGAGGAAACCCTTATCGTGGCAAGGATAAAAAGGGAAATATTGTCTAGGATCAATTGAGATCAAAATATTACTATTGTAGGATAATTGGTGATCTATCAGAAATAAATCTCTGGATAGACCTTGATGATACACACCTAAGCGTTTGTGACAATAATGATGTCTACTACTTCATCGGGTTTTGGTAACCAGAACATTTTGAACTTATAAGAAACAATAGAAATTGATCTTCTTAAGGTACTAAGAATGTCTGATAAGTAGTGATGGAAACAGTGGATTGATAAAGGATATATGAATAGGATAGATGATAAAAACAAGAAATCTTTTTTTGGAGAAGAATTTCACTGAATTAGAATAAGCAGACTAGATAGTTTATTCTTAAGAATGATTAATGAATGAATAAATCAAAAAAGATATTGGAGTCCTAATCCTAACGGAGACTCAAACATAAGATGTAGAATATATTACTGACAGTGCATGAATTTTGTTGATGTTAAGTTTCAACTAAGTGATTGGTTTCTTGAATTTGAGGTGACATTAAGTATAAGAGATACAAATCAAATATGATGAATGTATTACCAACACAAGAAATTAAGATTTCCAATAAATCAAAATACGTGGATAAACTAGTATGAATGAACAGACATTAGAGCAAGTCAATGTGAAATCAGCGGAAATGGAATGAATTGAGAAAATCATTCGAGAGATGAAGTCAATTGGGAAACTGAAAATAACATGAGATAATACTACCTCATTGAGGAATTAGATACTTAAAGAATTACGAGAACAAATCATAGGCACAAGGAGTTTGGGGTTATATCTGTTGGAGTTAACAATGCCTTCGACAGTATTATGGTATTGAAGATTAAAGTGATCTAAGCAAAATTGAATCAATTAGTGACTATGATCATAGATGGTATTTTGAGTGTCTTTGAAAAGTAAAGAGAACATATTGAATACTAGAGGAAATCTTACATATCATGAAGGTAGAAACAATTATATGCCAAGTTTAATGAGAGTGAATCTTAGTTTGATCAAATAAAATGTGAGTTGTATAATTTCTGAACATGGCATATTAGGAGACCCAAAGAAATTAAAGGTGATGATAAAGTGAGAAACTACAAGGAATATATAAGAAATCCAGAGTTTTCTAAAATTTGCTAGAAACTGGACACTATTGAAGACTATTAAGGAGTTTTCATTGATCTTAGTCCTTTGACAAAAATGTTGAGGAAAAACATGTAAATCATATGAGTGATGAATGTAAAAGGAATTTTTTGAGGAATTATAACACCGATGTTAATTATATCCCTTTGATTTGGAGATTATGTGGTATATAATGAAGTTTCACACCAGAGATTAGGATACGATCTAATGCAGCAAAATAAAGTGATTTTGTATACCTAGAGATAATTATGCCTCATGAGTTGATTATTTGATACATGATTTAGAACTTACTACAATAGTGTTTGTTTTAAAAGTTTGGAGACATTATATGTAAAAAGACATTTTGAATCTATATAGAAACATACAGACCATTAAAGTTTAAGGTAATTATAAAGTTTGAAAGAACTGAATATAAGGCTAAGATAATGAATATAGTTACTGAAAGATTTTGATTAAGCAAATGAGTATTTTCTAGTAAAGCTATTTTTGTAATCTAATGCATTGAGCAGAAAATTCAATAGTAGTGTATCATAAATTTACATATTGAGGTTACTGATCTAGCACAATAAAAAGCATAGAATATCGATTTGAATTTTGGGCAATTCAAAGTACTATTAGCTATTGAAATTTAAGATCAGTTTCACATGAAAGAATTAACAAAGCCCAAAAACTGAGGATTTAGGATTGTGAATCTTATAGAGGAATTGAAAATGAATTTGAATTTTTGAGTTTGAATAGGAAGAATGATATTTTATGATTCAAACAAGAAGGATGTGTACCTGATAAAGATGAGTGATCAAAGAGATTACTAGAGAAATCACAAGTAACAACCTAAGCTAGACATCATAGTGGGAATACACCGAAATAGTACTTAACTGCTACGGATGTAGAAACAAGTGACTGAGTGTTTGAATTGCCAACAGTTTTAAATGTTGAGGATATGCTTAAAAACTTATATTTTGGAGTTTATAGGATCATGAGATTAATGTATGGTTTTAATTGAATTTAAGCATATCAATCATTATCATAGTGATATCATTCTGTATGAGGCGTTATGTAACAAAAAAGGTCATTCGCCCTTACATTGAAATGAAGAGGGCCTAAAAATAGTTAAAGGCCATAATAAATTCAAGATACTGTTAGTGAGTGAAATGAATTTGTAATAAAAATAAAGTGGCTTATGAAAGACGAATGAATTTTTGGTGGATCAACATCAAGGTTATGGAATATATGAGATAGATATATAAGAGTTAAGTGTATTAACACTAAAGAGATGTGAATTACCAAATCATAAGATAAAATGTCTCTAAGAATATCAACTTGCCAAGGGCTGCTTAGATTGAGTACAAGGTGTGCTCAGGTTAGGATAAGGAATAGACTAAGTTTAAATTGTATTGGTCCACATGAAATATATTGAGGAAAGAGTTAAGATAATGTGATATCTGAAAAAGTGATTGGAAAAATTGAGTGATTCCATTGACCATAGTCAAGTGGAGGAAATTATTCGAATGATGAAGCTAAATGGGAAACAGAGAAGTATATGAGGAAATAATACCCCTACCTTCCTGATCAATTGATAAGAATTTCGAGGACGAAATTTATTAAAGATGAGAGAAATGTAACATCCCGTTCCCATATTAAGAGTTAGAATAAAAAAATACAGTACATGTAAGATCAATGAGAGATTAAGAAAAATGCATTTTCATGCTCATGCATATTGTAGCATACGCGCATGTGAATTCAAATTTTTGCACACATTAAAATAACTGTACATGCATTTATTGACAATTGTTGGGTATAATTGCCTTATATGTGTGAAATGTGAGTTTTTATTTATGATTGTGTTTTATGTGTACTGAAAATTTAATTGGAAAGAGTGTTTAGTGATTTTAGGAATAAATTCTAAAAATTTGAATATTATTGGCCTAGGAAAAATACTAAATGGCAAATAAATTGATGAATGGAAACATAAATGAGAGTCAAATGATAGTGGAAAATTGTATGGGGACTTTGGGATTTTTGACAAATGATATTGAAAATTTAGAGACAAAATGGAGTAACAATCAGAGAAGATTGAACTAGTTAATTGAGAAACTAGTTAAAGCCTTAAAATTTGGACAGGTGTCTAATTCTTAAACACACGTTTTTTTAAACTTGAAAAATCCAGCTACTGTTTGTTCTTCTCTTAAAATATCTTCTTCGAGATTTTCCTTCATCTTCTAGAAGCTTCATTTCTTTCAGATATTCCTCATCCAACAATGCAAGCCTTACTCTCATCTTCCGCTTGCTATGTCTTTTTGTTATGTCCCTCACTATCACTAAAATACCTAACCCTGCAACTCTTGACTGCTGATGATCGGATGTTACTGGAAAGCTAGGGTTCAAGTGATTTTAAAGATTTTGGAGCTTTAGACAAGTAAGGATTTTATGCTTTTTCATTATTATATAAGATGAGACATGTATCATGATAGTTATACGTTGGAAGTTATAAAATGAAAATGTACATGTGCTGAAATGTAAGTGAAAAACTAGAATATACAACATGTGTTGATTGTTCATATTTTATGATAAAAATGTTATGAGGTGGTGTTAAAATGAATTGTAGAGTTGAAAGATCAACGAAACAATGTATAAAAAGAGTGCAGAAAACTTTTGGAGATATGAAAGATGGTTGCTTTATTTTATTACTATTGAGATATGTGTAAATTGACCTTCAATGTTGTTCATGCAAATTCTAACTATTAATACAGATGAGGAAAAATAAGTTTAGAAATAAGTGATAGGTGTAAGGCGATGTCTGGATATGAGAAAGAATTATTAAATGGATTGTTAGAGAAGAAAATGAAAATGCATAAGAAAAATGAAAGAAGAAATGTAGAAAATGTGAAGAATGTATGCAAATGTGATTCAATTTTTAGTGTCTATGTTTTAATCTAGAATTTGGATTTGGTTCTTGATGGTTTGAGTTGAATGGAAGTTGAAAACGAGGTTAAGTTAGAGATGTTGGTCTGAGTACAGGAAAAGAAAGAAAGAAGAAGAAAACCGCAATATCTAAAGAGAAGAAGAATTGCATTTTTGGAAGAGAGGAAAGGAAAGTGCAATTGTGCTCCTCTTTTGGCTGAAGACTCACGATCTTACTAGAGCACGATCGCGACTTTGTAAGTTGCTAGAAAACTCACGATCTTGCTCATGCATGATTGCGATTTTTAAAGTTGGAGGCAGACATAATATCCTTCAATCTTTTGGTCATATCTTCTTCTCCCGGCCTCCAAATGACATAGGACTTGAACCATTGGACTCATAACACACTAATATAAATCTTAACCAAAAATATTATCCATATGAAATCATTTGGGAGAGATTGAGTAAAAAATGTGAGACAGGTCTGATTTGGTGTGCATGGCCGTGCATTAAAGTCCCAATGCTGTGTTTTAATTTCTTTAGTGTGCACGGGTGTGAGTTTTAGTTGCACAACTATGAATCTTGCACAGCTGTGAGTTTATGTTTTATGGCTGTGACTAAATTTATTTAGTGGGGTTATTGGATTTAAGTTGAAAATGTTGACTGTGCAAGAATGTGATAACTGGAAAGATTTCATTGAATAGGCTTCGGTATTTTAATAATATCATGTTTTGTAGTTATCCGAATGGAATGATTTTTTAGTTTAGAGTAAACTAGAGACATAGGGCTAAAAATTACTTAAGGAAATAGAAATTTGATTTAGTCTCTAAGACTTTCAATTTCTAGATGGAAGTTGAGTATAGTGTACTGTTACAGAATGAGAACAATCCAAAAATATTTGGAATATAACCTTCAAAATACTAAACCAAATTGAATGATTTTGGTGTCATTAGAAACTTAAGACAATGGGGAACATTTTTATAGAGAAAGTGTTACCAAATTACTTCATTTGCATTGTCTAATTGATCATGGAAAATAGACCCAAAGGTTTGAAAATTTGGAGAAATTTATAAGAAGAAAGGACAGGTTAGATAATGTGTAATCTTGTAATGTTGGAATAACATTATTGAATGAATTGTTGATATCAAAGTACCAAAGGTGTGAGTTGATATTCCCAAGATTGAAGTTGTGATTCAAAGAAGAGGAGTAAAGTCTATCAAGTTAAAGTGGATGAGAATTTGATAATAAGAGCAAATAGTGCTAGAAAGGAAATGATGATTGATTGAATTATGAAATGAAAATGAGCATAAGATATCAAGTTTGACAATATATTTGGGATTGTCATTGAGCATGCATTATACATAGTCCATATACACATTTGTGCATAAATAAATGCTAATAATTCGGCAAAATTATTAATGAGTGTGTAATATGTATACTGCATAAATTAGATGTGCAGGATAAACATCCGCATTCAGATGTTTCCAGATTTTGGAAGCAATTGCAAATCTAGAGCATACTGTGAGTCGACCTAGATGTTCTTACTTTAAATGTTTGTTTTGTTTATATTATGTATTGGAATTATGATATAAATTATGTACTGAATGATCATGCAATGTGAACGTGAGATTGATTGTTTGATTTTGAACAATGAGGTCCAAAGTTCTTGATGTATGAATGTCAGATTTGAAATGCTCCTTGTATGTGAATGTGAAGAAATAAATATTTCTTAACTTGATTGTTAAATTTCGAACCTAATTTCGAAGAAAAATGTGAACATGCATGTGAATAAATGAATGATTCTCAACTTAAATGTTGAATACCAGACTAAGGTCCGATGACATGTGAAAGTCACTGACTAATCATATATGATTGATGCATTCCATTTCATGAATGCATGAAAAACAAAGGCAGTTGTGATTGGAGTTGTCAGTGAAAAAGAGCTTAAAGCTCGATATGTGATAAGAGCTACATGCTCAGTTATGAGTGTACCCGGTATCCACTAAGGGATATGAGACATTATCTGATACAGCTCGATATCCACAAGAGATATGAGCCAGTGAAATAGGCATTCAGTCACAACAAAGTAACAAATTAAAAGTAAGTGTCATGTGTAGTGCATATGCATAATAAGAATGATTATAATGGCTTGAATGACTTCTGAATGTAAAATGTGAAATGATTGATCAAATGTAGGTGATTCAATATAATTATAATTGAAATGATGTGAATTATGTGAATATGTGGACTGTATGTGTTATATGATTAAATGAGCTATCGAGGATGGTCATCACTGAGTTTGCAAAACTCACCAAAAAATTTGCAATATTTTTCAGGATCAGAAGAGTTATCTCGTTAGGCAAACAGGTGTATAGCCACTAAATTCAAGTAAGAGATAGAGGTTGGGATCAGTTTACGTCTACATTTGTATTTTCTTATTTTTGTATCAAATTGAGTCTTTCGCAATTATTGTAACATATATATTTGAATATATCTGTTTTGTAATAACTTTCTAAAGTGGAAAGGTTTGTAAATGAGAATGATCTTAAGTGTAGTAATAATAAATGGGATTTTGATGTTATGAAAGAAAAAAATGGGCCCGAACTTGATTACTTTTTCCGCATATGTGTATGATAATGTAAAAAAAAGACAAATTTATACTGAGTTTCAATTGTTCGATTGTTCTAGCATGCCACCTTTGCGGGATTCACACTTGGATATCACTCAAGATTTCAGGTACGTGTCTTAAAAGAGTGGGGTGTTACATACAATCAGGTGTTTATATACTTATAGGATCAAGAGAAGACCACTTTCACTTATCCTTATAAGACTTCCGCTTATTGTATGATGCCTTTTGGTTTATGCAATGCACCTGCCACATTCTAAAAGTGAATGATGGACATATTTGTGGACAGGAATAAGAACTTCATGGACGTATTTATGGATGACTTCTCTATCTTTGGAGATTCTTTTGATCATTACTTGTTTGATTTAGACAGAGTGCTTCAAACATTTGAGGAGTCTCATCTAGTCTTGAATGGGGAGAAGTGTCATTTCATGGTCTAAGAGGGAATTGTGTTGGGCTATAAGATCTCAAGCCAGAGGATTGAAGTAGATTGAGCTAAAACTGAAGTGATTGAAAAGCTACCACCTCCCACCAACATCAAGGGTTCCGAGCCTTTATTAGTCATGCAGGGTTCTACAAATGGTTTATTAAGGATTTTTCTCTTATTGCTAGACCCTTGACTCATTTGTTAGTTAAATATGTTCCTTTTGTGTTTGATGATGATTGTTTGGATTCTTTTAACAGGTTGTAGAAGGCACTTACAAGAATACCTATTTTGACGTCGCTAGATTGGTCTCTTCCCTTCGATATTATGTGTGACGCAAGTGACCAAGCTATTGGCTATGTGCTTAGCCTGTGAAAGGAAAAGAGGTTCTATGCCATCTGCTATTCAAGCAAGAACTTGACGAAAGAACAACTAAATTATACATCTACAAAAAAGGAGTTGCTTGCAGTGGTATTTGCACGTGAGAAATTTTGTTCTTATCTTTAGAGTTCACAAGTTATTTCTTTTATAGACCATGTGGTGTTACATTATCTTTTTTCTAAGAAGGATGCCAAGTCTAGGCTCATCCAGGGGTGCTTCTGCTCTAAGAATTCAACATTGAGATTAAAGACAAGAAGGGAGTAGAAAGTGTTGTAGCAAACCACCTATCATAACTTGATGGGGGGGCACCATGAAGAAGAAGAGGAAATCGAGGAGAGCTTTCCTAATGAGGCTTTAATGATAGTAGAAAATCCTTTTCATCCTTGGTTTATAGATATTGTGAACTACCTCTTACGTGGTATTCTTCCTTCTGATCTCTCATATCAACAAAGGAAGTGTTTTTTTATTCCAATGTTCTCGCTATATTTGGGATGAACTTGTATTATATAAAATTTGTGCTGACAATGTGATTCACAGGTGTGTCCCTGAAGATGAAAAGCCTGATGTTTTGACTTAACGTCATAGTTCAGTGTATGTAGGACATTATGAAGCGAACAAGACGGCAATTCATATCTTAGAAAGCGGTTTCTATTGGACAAGTTTGTTCAAGGATGCCCGAAACTTATCTACTGTCAAATATCTAATTGGCTTACGACAAGACTTGTCTAGTGTGAAATATCTAATTGACTTAATGTACAAGTTATTATGTCAATCTAAAAGTTTATTCAGTACTTATCTAAAAGATAACAGCCAGGTACCTTCATTTAAAACAGTAATAATAATATTGCGTATGACAAAATGTCATGTCACAAGGGACTGTAAAATGGTTGAATTTAAGCGTTCTAAACTGACCAAACATTTTCTTCCCCTGGTCCATAAACACAACATCTTTTTCTTTTCCTCACGTAAGGTTAGAGATTTTGTTTCCTAACGATCTAGAGAGAGTTGCTAAGGTTTCATTCATATCCTTAAAGTCATATATATCATGGAGTCAAAAACATGTGTGTGATTCTTCTTCTTTCTCTATTTTTTTGTTATATTTCCCAGTTGCTCCTCCAACCAAAGAAGATGGGACTATTGTTTTCATATATCATAAAATCTAAACCTAGATAGTATGATCAACATATTATATATATGCACCATTGAAATAATCACTTACAGATTTAACTTTTTGTTTTCGTAAATTAGAGGATATTTGTAAGTAAAGACCAACACTAAGCTGATCATTAATTAATCTTCAAAATAATAATCACCATCTTTTAGAATTTCAAAGGATATATTTTATGATGAAGTTTAATTTCTTAAATGCTCTTTAACATTTGGAAGTCAAGTGATGTAACTCAAGTTTATCAGGTGTGTTTAATGTTTATCATTTCCCACTCACACACGATGAATTAAATAATTAGAATTTTGCAATTTCTATCCAATAAGCCATATGAATAACGTACAATAAGAGTTCATTCTCATATATTTATTAGGAATATAAGATATTTCGATTTAGTATGTTATATCCTAAGTCATATCTCTTATTTTATTTACTTTTTCTTGTAACTAATATCTTTAATTCTCTCTCTAAGAATTAGTGGCCACTTTTGAGTACATATTTTTTTTCTTATACAAATTTTAAATCAAAATTACCTTCATCTTTCCCAAATTCTCTTGAATTGAATTTGGTTTGCTTTCCTAGAATTGTCCCATAAGATCGTATGACACATGATCTTTTGGCAACATTTTAAAGTAACGAACCTTAATTTTAATTTTAAATAATTAGACAAGAGTCTTAAAGGTATACTATGAGGCTCATTTAAACCTCTATGGTTTCACAAAATATAAGTTGAGATCTTATAACTTACATTAATCCTTTTTTTATGGTCATTTTGTATACATAGTAAGGGTCATGTGCTATGGTATTAACTCCTTTTCATTTGGGTACTTATTTTTTATTAATACAATATTATATAGATGTTAGTTTCAATATACTTAATGTTTAACTTAAGTTCACAAGTCCATTTGTAAGTTCATCTTTTAAAATTCTCATATGACAACTTGATAGTTATGTATTAGTGTGTGTTTTTCTAAGTATTTGGCATGTGTTTCTTGCATAATTCCAAGTTACTAATTATAATCCATCAAACAAAAATTCAAGACTTAAGCAATACTCAATAAAATGATAATCATTAACTCCTATCACAGATATTTTCATAGACATGTAACGTTCCTACTAGGGTGTAATTTGGGGTCTCACATCTCAAATGTTATGTAATGTATATACATGGATTATGAATTGTAACAATACAATGTAAGTTTGATGTTTGCAAATAAAATGGGAAGAATTTATCATTTGAAATGCTTGTGATATATGTGATGCCTTTTAGTTAATGTGATTATTCTAACATACCATTTTCGTAGAGTGTGTTCGCGACTATCTGTGGATATGTTCGGGCATATGCACTATAAGAGTGGTATGTTACAATGGAGACTTTCTGAAAAGTGAAAGTCAATATATCTTTGCTCGAGGTAATCAAGCAAGTACCAAGGTACGCCAAATTCCTTAAAGAACAGTGTACATATAAGAGGAAACTAAGGGGTGATGAAAAAGTAATGATGGGTGAGGAAGTGTCTGCAGTATTTAGAAAGAAGATGCCTCCAAAATGTTAAGATCCAAGTATGTTTACCATTCCTTGCAAAATTAGGAATACTATGATCAATAGAGCTATATTAGATTTAGCTGCTTTGATTAATATGATGCCTCCTTTATTTTATGCTTTTTTGAATTTGGGTCCTTTGAAAGAAACGAGTATGATAATATAATTGGCTTATTATACTAATGCTTATCTTGATGGTGTTGTTGAGGATGTTTTGATGCAGGTGAATAAGTTAGTGTTTTCTACAGATTTCTATATTGTGGATATGAATGATGACTTTTCATGTAATCTAATACCTATCTTGTCTGGGGACCATTTCTTAATACAACACAAACTAAGATAGATGTTTATGAGGGCACCCTACGATGGAATTTGATGGGTAAGTGATTCATTTCAATATTTTTGATGCCATGAAACATCTTATTGATGATCATTGTGTTTTTTCTGTTGACGTGATTGGTCCTTTGATACAGGAAATCTTTAAATTAAGTTGCAAGGATCATGTAGAAATAGTAGTGACTGAGGAATTAGAAGCAGGTGTAACATCCAATTATCCCATGATTAGGGTTAGAACCCTAGGATGCTTTATATAAGAATTTATTGAGAATTTGGAAATGCATTTCATGCATTATATGGCATACACTTGCACATGAATAATTGTATATACAGTCATTGACATTTGTTTGGGTATAGTTGATTTTATAAATTTTATTGAGAATTTTGGTTTATTTGTATTGAAAATTGATGTAGAGAGTATACTTATAGAGTTATAATTTTTTGGGTGAAATTTAGGAAATTTCTAAAATTTTGGGTAGTTTTGGACTAGCGCAAATGCCAAGTGGCAAAACAATTAATAAATGGTAGTAGAAATTACTATCAAATGGCAATGGACATTTTGATAAATGACCTTGTGATTTATTGATAAATGTCATCAAAAATTGGGAGACAATTGGAGTAGGAATTGGAATTTATTGGACTAGTTAAATAAGAGAACATAGTTTAGAGCCTTAGAAATTGGACAAGTGGCAAGTGACAAGTGTCACTTACCAAGCCAAGTATTAAACACACATAACTTTTGGAAAGATCATCTTTTAATTGGTCTTTCATTTGACTTCTCTACCACATGTTCTCACCTTTTCCCTCTTTTTCATTTGTTCTCATCCATGTCACTCATTTCTCACCCTCTTAATGTGCTCTTCATCTTGTTACAAGAAAAACCTCATCTTTGCTTCATAAATGAAGATGATCTTGGGATGTTTGGAAGTTAGGGTTACGTGATTTGCAACTTTGGAGCCAAAATAAGTAAGAGTAGTCTTATTCATCTTCATAGCTATAATAGTTTCTATTAATTAAGATTCTGTATTTTAGCCATAACTTGACCTATAGATTTCCAAATGGAATTATTAATGCATGATATTGGTGTCATTAGATTTTTAGAACATTAAGGAACATTTGATTAGTAGAAGATGTTGCCTAAATACCTCATTGTTGAGGTCAAAATGGTCATGCAAATTAGACCCGAAATTTGCTTAAGAAAAATCTTGAAAATTGATAGGTTTATGATTGTTTTCATTAAACAAGCTTTGGTATTTTGATGATATCATGATCTGTAGATGTCCAAATGAGGCGATTCATGGTTCAGATTAAAGTAGAGACATGTTTCTACAACTTTCTTGAAGAATTCAAATTTTAATTCTGTTTTTAAGATTTTTAAAATCTGATTTGAAATTGAGTCTTGATTGAGGCTGTAGTACTAACCGTGACAGAAATTATGTCCTAAGGTTATAAAAGAAACTATATTAATGTAGGACGAATTAGACTAAAGTGTCTTCATCATTCTCTTAGCTTTAAATTGGTATAAATTTTGTAATTTTTTTTACATTGGAATTGAGAGATATGGGTTGTAAAACTTGAATGCATTATCATGCTCTAGCTAAAACTTCAAATGTATACAGTCTATGGTATTTTGAGCATAACTCATTGAATAATAAACCAAATTATATGATCTTGGTATCATTAGAAACTTAAGACATTGAGGAACAATTGTCTACAAGAGAGTGTTACATAACTACATCATTTTCTTGATCTTATTGATTACGCAAAGTTGACATGAATGAGGTGCTTCCAGTAAAAGCTGGAATATTAATTGAATGTATGAATTTGGAACTTTTAAATTATAATTGACATTTACATCAGTTTAGTAAGGAAATATACTTGAGAATTTGTCATGAACATGCATCATACATATTTAGTATACATAAATTAATTCTTAATCATGCACAATAGTAAATGAATTCTTAATCATGCACAATAGTGATTTGCATATGTGTTAAATGTTAAAGAGGACCACATAGAGCGACCACTTCCAGATATTACCGAGACTTTGAGGCAATAAGCAATAAGGGAGCTTTTGTGAGTAATTTTAGATGGTCACACCTTACTTTGTTCTGCTTGTTGAATTTGATTTATGCTGATTTTGTTCTGAATTCCAGACAATGATTGCCCAAGGCGATTGATGCATGATTATATCCTTGGAAGTGCTACTTGCATGTGAATATGATTGACCACTTACTTTGCATATGAAATGTCTAAAATGACTTTGTTTTGTTTTAAAACTATTGAGTCCTAGTTGTGAGTACATAAGCATGCCTAGAAACTTTTGCAGTTGCTCCTGTGACACTTAGGTGTGGAGACTTTGGTCTCTCCTGTGACACTTTGGTGTTGACACTTTGGTCTCTCCTGTATAAGTCCCGTTACCCACTTCTGTAAATGGCTTAGTAGCCATATGATTTTGTATTCTGATATATGCTTGATTCTGTCATAAACAACATTGTGCTCTGATTATGAAGGGTTTATACCCTCTTTTGATATTTAGCTCTGTTAACTATAAAATCTATTCTGAAATGCATTATGTCTGATTTATTATTAAAACAATATGTTAATGCATGTTTATATGGTTATATGATTTAGTATGATGAGTTATCACCTAATATATAGATTAGTTATTGCTTACTAAGCTATATGCTTAGCAAGGTGGATTTGTCCCATGTAGGTTCAGAGTAAGGATTCTAAGGACTAGGATAAGTCAATCGCAATGGCCAATAAATTCTGAGTCTTGTTTTGATAAAAATGTATTTTGTGTTTATCTTGGCTTGTATATAGAGTGTATGGCTTTGAATTGTTGTCAGTTTTTGTAATAACTATGTTTCAAGTAGGTTTCAATTTTTAGAACCAATTTGTATTATGTTCATGTGATATAACGTATGTATGTTTTGAACAAGTTTGGAATGATTTGTAATGTATGTTTGCTTCAGTTTCCAAAAATATATGTAATGAATGTTTAGTATGTTTTGAAATGCTTCTGCATCAGTCTGCTATTTGTTTATGTTTATGAGTCCGATATGGCACTCCCGTATCCTTTCAGGGGGTATTAGGGCGTTACAGCAGGAGTCAACATTGATGTCAAAATGGGAGAGGAGCTAATGGAAGCGGTAGCTGCTCTAGAATCATTGGAAAACTCTCCAAAAAGGTATGATTTGGATTATATAAAACTATCTGAATCTCACTAGAAGTTGTTACCTTCTAATGTGCAGGCAACAGAATTGGAACTGGAGCCACTCCTTACACACTTCAAGTATACCTATTTGGGAGATAAGCAGGCTCTCCTAATTATCATTTCGGTGAAGTTAAGAGAGCATAAGAAGGCCATTAGGTGGACTATTGCAGATACCTAAGGGATAAGCTCATCTATGTGCATGCATCGCATTTTGTTAGAGGAGGATACAAAGTCAACAAGGCAAGCAAAGCATAGGATGAATCCTCTGATGATGGAAGTTGTTAAGAGGGAGGTGTTAAAGCTTATCAATGTTGGGGTTATCTACCTAATCTCTGACAGTAAGTGGGCAAGTCTTGTCCAGGTGGTTCTAAAAAAATCTGGAATCACTATAGTGACAAATCAGGAAGGTGAGATGGTTCCCACCCAAGTGTAAATCAGGTGGCGAGTACATATTGATTATAGGAAGTTAAATTCTACAACTCATAAAGACCACTTTCCTTTTCCCTTTATTAATCAGATGCTTAAGAGATTGACTGGCTTTGATTATTATTGTATTCTAGATGGATTTTCAGGTTATCTTCAAATCGTGATTGCACCGGAAGATCAGGAGAAGACTACATTTACAGGAGAAGACTACATTTACATGCCCATTTGGTACATTCATTTACCAAAGGATGTCATTTGGATTATGTAACACACCCGCTATGTTCCAACGATGTATGATAAGCATTTTTTCTGAGTATGTTGAGAAGATTATTGAGGTGTTCATAGATGATTGTAATGTATATAGATCTTCTTTTGATAAGTTCCTTGAAAATTTTTCTATTATCTTGGAACGATGCATAGAAAGTAACCTTATGTTGAACTGGGAAAAATGTCATTTTATAGTGAATTAAGTTATAGTTTTACGCCATGTTATATCTACTAGGGGTATTGAGGTAGACAAATCTAAGGTTGATCTTATTTCTTCTTTACCTCACCCCTCTAATTTGAGGGAAATGTGTTCTTTTCTTGGGCATGCAAGTTTTTATCGAAGATTTATTAAAGATTTATAGAAGATAGTCACACCATTATGCAAGCTCTTACAATAATATGTCTCCTTTAAGTTTGATAAGAAGTGTAAGGAAGCATTCAACAAACTTAAGGAGCTTCTGACATCCCCACCGATGGTTCAACTTCTAGATTGGAATCTCCCCTTTGAGATCATGTGTGATGCAAGTAATTATTCAGTTGCTCCATATTGTTATTTTCCAGTAGGAAGAAATTAGCTATGATATGGCTCTCTTGTCCACATAGTTCACATCCTTGTTAAATTGCTTTGCATGGAGAGAATGAGGTAGCTGTCAGGTTGTTTAATGCCTTAGCGAGGCTTTTAATTTTAACTTACAATGTTGTCATTGAATCTATCACAATCATTCCTTTTGGATCCAAGAAGGTTGATTGTTGTCTACTTTGTTCTAATGTCTAAAGACACCTATTATTCGCCATCTATTCAAACAAGTTGTATGTCGGTTGCACTGCTGGTGGTCATGAAATTCCTTGATGATAGGCATTGAACCCTAGGCTCATAAAATCCATAAGTGTCCTTTGCTCTCCATAATATATTTCCTCAATCATCGTTCTTTCTATCTCTTTTTGGCATTTAACTTTTCAAATTCTTCATTGTTACCATGTGATGTCTAAATTGATGTGTCTTTAAACTTTCTTCCTTTTTTATTTTTAATTTCTTATGATTAGGTACCACAATCATAAGAAATGGTGAAATTCCTTAGAACAAAGGAATTCAACTAGTCTTAAGCTAATTATTTGGTAGCAGTGCAAAAAACTTGAGCAAGTTTTACCTAATATAAAACTCTCATTATTTGCAAGTATATGAATCATAAACTTGTAATAATTGAGCTATCGATCACACGAGAAATTATCTAAAACTAAATGAACCTAACTTTGTCTAAGGTTGTGAAATATGATTTGAGAGAAAATAAAATGAAAAAATTAAACAATGAAATAAAATTGATCACTAATCTAGTTAACAATTGAGTTGTCACAATAAGACAAGGATAATCTAGTATGAAAGTATAGGATTCGTTTTATCGTCATTTTGCTCCCTTAACCATTTTTATTCAATTTGGTATCAATCAAAGATTTCTGAAAGGTTTGATGATTCTCTCTCAAGACCTAATGAATTAAACCCAATTAATTATCCCTAATTGATTATGAAATTCCAAATTTGCAATATCTCGATTCACAAAAATATCCTAACGTTTTCAACTAGTTCTTAAGCAATCTATCAAATAATTTAGTTATAACATAAGATCTCTCTTCGTGTGATTATCAATTTGATATTTGTGTGATTTATTAGGTTGTTAACTCTCATTACCCAACCTAATCAGATAACTATCAATTCACTCTCTCGATTTATTATTAAAGTATAAGCAAACCAGATATCACAACACCTAAAACATTACATTGAAATAAAAAATGATCAAGTCACAAAATAAGCCAAGAACAAATCCTAATATGAAATTAAAAAATCAACAATGTGTATATCATCTTCCAATCCAATTTACAGGTCCAGTTTAATGAAAATTAAAAAAGGAAAGAAAGAAAAACTTGATTTAGAGCTAAATCTGCAAATTTGGAAAATACTAGACAACTGATGCTCCTCTTCATCTTCCTTATATTAATCTCAATTTGGTAAGATGGTGGCTGCTCCTTTTTAAAGTCTTTTTGTTCATTTATATCTTAGGGTTAATTTTAGGGCTTACCCATATAATTTTCTTCCAAAATAGCCCAAAAAATGTCAAAAGATATGAAATAGGTTATGCCTAGAAAGTGTCTATCATGATCATGACAGGGGTGTCACGATCGTGACCTTGCATAACAACTTTCTATCATGCCTAGAAAGTGTCTATCATGATTGTGACAGGGGTGTCATAATCGTGACCTTACCTTTTAACCCAAGCATGCTCCAGCTTCCTTCAACTTCAATTAGCTTATTTCTAACACTCATAAACACATCAAACACCTTAAGAAATATAAAATTAAGATCCAAATTATACTCTAAACCATATAAGCACTTAGAATATATACAAACATTAACAATAACACAATTCTAAGCCCATATACATGATAATCATCTAATAAACACTTAAAAACACATTTAAACTTCTATGAAAACATAGTATAATTTACACCTATCAACATCCCCATATTTTTTATGATGAGATCTTAATTCTTATATTAAAGTAATTATTTTTCTTAATATGATTAAGATTAATAATTAGATTGATTCCTAATTAATTTTAGAAAAGTAGTTTCTAAAATTATAACTAATTAGATTCAATTATATTGAAATTAATTAATTAAACTCCTTAAAATTAGGAAAATTGTTTTCTTAGGTAATTAAGAATGGTGTTTCCTAATTAAATTTATTTATTTCAATTTGATTGAGATAAATTTAATTTATGATTTTATTTGTTTAGACAAATATTATTCAATTTATTTAGAAATTGTTTCTTTATTTATAAATAATCTTGATTTATTAAAAAAATTTATAAAATAAATTTTTTCATTTTTTCATTTTTTGATTAACAAAACTGT
Organism: Erythroxylum areolatum; assembly: GCA_024520975.1. NCBI lineage: Eukaryota > Viridiplantae > Streptophyta > Magnoliopsida > Malpighiales > Erythroxylaceae > Erythroxylum > Erythroxylum areolatum. The sequence continues at coordinate 17,531 of JANIJH010338729.1, forward strand.
GTTTTGTGAATATTTTCAAAATAGTTTAATAACTTATTAAAGAAAGATTTTTTATCTATTTAAGAAATTAATCTCTAAATAAATAATATAAAGGACTTTCTTAATTAAATTTAAAAGTGTTTATTTAATTTTGAAAGTAGTTTCCTTTTAATAATATAAAACAATTTTCTAATTAAGGAAAAATAATTTCTAATTAGATTAAAATAATTTTCTAATTAGATTGGAATATATTGTATAATTTCGAAAATCGAATTTTTAAAATTATAATAAGTAAAAAATAATTATTGAAAATTTTTTTCAATCAAATTTTATAAAAGGACGCAAGGAATTGGAAATAATTTCCAATTGGATTTGAAAATTATTTTCAAATCAAAATAAATTTCTATTTGAAATAGGAATTTAGTTAATTTAGAAATCAATGAGTTTAATCTAATTTAATTTTTTCCAAAGAGTTGGAAATATTATTTTAGATTATGAAGATCAATGGTTAGCATCAAACGAAGCTTTAAGTCTTAGGCATATAATTTGATTATGAGTGCAAAAGTTAAATACTTTATTTATATATTTGATATGTATAGTGAATGAATGTTAAATTGTATGTTTTATATTTGTGATATTTTACATACAATTTTATGTTTGATGAGACAAATGAAATTAAATCCCTTGTTAAAATATTAAGTACACGCTGAGACTGTGATTGTTACCTTTCATTGTTATAACAATAAACCAGAATTCTATTTATTGTTAGGCTTGTAAAGCAAACCCAAGGCTACTATAAACAAAATATGTTAGTCTTATGACAATGGGTTTTATTGGATGAGCAAACTTATAATCACGTGAATTTAGAGGTAGGATTAGGAATAATATATAAGATATGTTTTAGCAAGAGTTGTCACCTAACAGATCTAAGAGTCATATGAAATATGATTGATAAAGTTGTTATCTACCTAATTTTAAGTTAAGTTAGTTTGTTAAGCAAACTCAAGATCAACTATATTTGAATGGGATCCTAGCCCACGAGAAAGATCAGAGTAATCTTTTTGAATGATAGTGAGGGCTATTGTTTCGAATAAAGATAAAGTTGTTATCTACCTAATTTAAGTTAAGTTAGTTTGTTAAGCAAACTCAAGATCAACTATATTTGAATGGGATCCTAGTGTTGGGCTCGAGTCCCGAATCCCATCCCGGGGTGACTCATTCGGGGGCTGCCGGGTACGGGCCTGTGAAGGAAGAACGAACACATGCGATAACTAAAGGAAACAGCAGCGGAAAGAGGAGGCCTCACAGCGGCAACGGAATGCTCGCCGCGACGAGCGCCTCACAGAACTGGTTCGCCGCGGCGAACTCGCGGGCGCACGCCGCGACGAGCGACCATCTGTACGTCGCGGCGAACATCAATGGGCTGCGCCACGGCGAAGGACTAGCGTGCCGCGGCGAGCTCCCCAAAAATCCGGACCCGATCCCAACATCTATGCACATTTCAATTCACACAAACATTCTCATACATGCTATCATCTACACATGCATTCTAACAATGAGGTAAACACCCCCATCAACAAAGGAAACTTCATGCCATTACAATTCAAAGAAATTTAACAAGCCTTCATAACATAGCATAATACCTAACGATGTTTAAATCCAAATACATAATGATGCTCCATGTTGATATGCTTAATGAGCTATCCAAAAATACTAACTTAGTACAAAAG
>JANIJH010338831.1:0-19237 GCA_024520975.1 Erythroxylum areolatum
ACAAAAAGCTCTCAACAAAAGCTACAATTTTCATGAAGATCATTTTCTCAAAATCTGCCTAAATCAAAAGTCAACTCTCTATGACCAAAGGTCAAACTTTCTCAATTCTTCAAATTCTCACTCTTTCACTATTTATATCATACTCTTCAACTCCATTTCAATCAACTCATTCACTTTAACTTTCTCTAACAAATTTCATAATACAACACCAAATTTACTCAGAACCTCACATCAATTTCATTAAACTCAAAAACACTCATATCAAGTACTAACCTCAAAATATCATCTTAATTTGTTCAACTAGCATTGTTCATATCAAACCTTCAACATAATCGTTCAAATTCTTAAATTTTCTCTTCCTATACACTTGACTAAGTCACCTCAATTTTCTCGTTTAATGTCAAATTATAGTTCATAAATCTGAGAAAATTCGGGGTCCAACACATTAGGTATAACATGAACTATATGAAGGTAGTTAAGTGATCAATATAAGATTCTTCACCCTAAAGTAGCTAAGGAGAATGTTATATTGTTCTTGATTAATGTTGATTCAAGAAATCCTTGTTCGAAGTGGAATCATATTTTTAAAATAGTTTTCATATGTCATTATTTGAATCAATTATTAATGATGGAGAACTAATATAATTGGACTCAAATAAAGTAAACATTATTTTGATGATCTATGTCTAACTAAAATGTTAGATGATAAAATGATTGAATTTTATGAAAAGATTAGTTAAAACTACTTTAATATTCCTAAATATTTAGGTAGTCATAATATATTGCTAAATGTCAAGCTTAATCTATAGATACAAATTGTTTAATTAGATAATTAAAGATAAATTAAATGAGTTTAATTTATCTAATAGTAAATATAATTTACGTTTATAATTTATATTCATTGCCAACATATTTATGAATCTAATAGGTCACACACAAAGAATAAGTTGAAGAGAGAAAAGTGTTTTAATTAAGTTGAACTTCAATGTAAAGTTTAAGAAACTTTCTGATTAAATATGAGATATTTAATAAATAAGGATCAATAATAAGATATTGGACCTTATTTTGGCATAATTGGTGTTTAATTAGAATTAGTTGTAAATTTAATTAAAGCTTAATTAAAATTATTAAAATATCTAAAGTTTATTAAAAATAAGCTTAAGCTTAAAAGGAGCTATCATGCTTTACCTAAACCTCTCTGTAATAGTTACAGAGTTATCTTAATATATTCTATAGATACCGTTAGAGGCTTGTATACTTATGTAGTTATATAGTGGTTAAGATGAATCAGTTCTAGAAATGGTTTGAGGGAAGGGCAAGAAAAATGGATCAAGCTTCAGAATAAAGTAATAATTACAGTTAATGTTTTATTATGATTTATATGTCAATCATTTTATAGAATTTAAAAGATCTCAACTTTCAGAAAATCAAAATAAAAAGTGTTGTAATTATTTCGCTACATGGGAGATATAATCTTACTCCAATTTCCGAACAATGGTGAATGAAATTTTCTAAGACCTTACGGTATATCAACTATCTGCTAACTAGTCCAATATTTTTGGTTTGTGAATAAGTTTAATTTTCTAAAAGCTTTAATTACATGAGTACTCTTTAGAATGTACATTTCATAGATTAAATTAAATTAATTTATATTAACTTTTAAACTACATTTATGGTTATTAAAAAAATTAAAATAATATTGATATTAATAATTTAAAAACTACAAACAAAATTTTAAAATAGTTATAGAAAATTTGAAGTACAATCAATCGAAGCTCTTTAACATTCATACACGTTTAAACGAGAATTTCAGATGAAGAAAGTAAACAAAATGATAGAATGGTAGGAAACCATTCATACTAAGAGCAATCACAAAGAAATTGAGAATATTTGTGGGAAATTAAGAAAAGAAGGAGGAAAGCGGACAACACATTAGCTTTTGGGTTGAAAATAGTAAATGTGGACCAAAGCTATCGTTCACTAACATTGACTATCCAATTGACAGTCACCATTCAGCTACCCTGAGGTCATATTTTGTTTCGTGAAAAGCATGGAATATTAGTAATTAATTGCTACTTTGAATTTAAATTCCAACAACAACTAAGTCATCGACATTGTAATGAGCTAATTGGTTTCCTGAATGATTTCAAATGGGTGGTCCGATCAGGTCCAGTTATAATTTCTCAAAAATTATAATAAAATACAAAAATAAATAAATCAGTAACAATCCAATGGGCTTACAAGTATTCTTTTACCAGATAATTAAAAATCAATAAAATTAATCAGTGATAGGATATGGACTCCACTCGAATAAAACAAACACACCATTAAAAGAAATTGAGATTAAAAAAAAAGGGACACACAAGATTTAATGTAGAGAACTCTTTAACAAATATGGGGAAAAAAACCACATGTAAGAATAGAAAACTTTCCACTATAAAAAAAAACAACGATTACAAGAGGAAGATCTTACAATCCACACCAAGAATTAGTACACAAGGTTATGAGAAAGAGATTTTGGGATTTCTAAAACCTTAAATATATGCCTCTTTATATAGCCTTAATGAAGGCCTTTATGTTCTCTCTTTACCATATGTGATTTAAATCAACAATCTTCCACTTGGAGATTTGATTAAGAACCAATCAATCTCCATATCGTTATTTCTATCTTATCATTTCTCTACTATTTACGTCTCTGCCAAGTCATATAAGGATCTACACCATACGAATTTCTCAGTGTTGATTGGCTTTGTTAATCCATCTGCTAGGTTCTCTTTTGTTTGAATTTTCTGCATGTCCACACTTCCATCTTCCACCACTTCTCGAACAAAATGATATTGAACTCCTATGTGTTTAATTCAGGAATGAAAAACTGGATTTTTCCAAGTTCTATAAACCTTTTTATCCAGATTGATTCCTTGCAAGCTTGTGTAGCTACCATATGCTCAGCTTCTATTGTAGATAATGCTACAACTATCTATAGTTTAGACACCCAACTCATAGCTCCTCCTGCAATAGTAAACGCATAGCCTGTAGTGGATTTTCTTTTATCAAGATCGCCTACAAAATTATAATCAATAAATCTTTTGACAATTCATAACATAGAAATATATCTTAGGATCCTTTTCACAACCCCACTTGTGTTCTCGACCAGTATTTGCCATGTAACAACTAACCACTCCTACTGCATGTGTGATGTTTGATCTTGTGCAAATTATAGCGAACATTAAACTTACCACAGCTGATGCATACAGTACTCAAGGCATCCGCTTCCTCTCTACTTCACTACTAAGGTTTTTACTTGAGGATAACTTAAAATTAACAGGAAGAGGGGTAGAGATTGACTTACAATCTTGTATATTGAAGCGTCGCAAGATTTTCATCAAGTAATTCTTTTAAGGAAGCTAATTCTTCTTGTTATTTCTGTCTTCGTAAATTTGCACCCTTAGAATCTTGTTTGTTGGTCCTAAATCCTTCATTTCAAACTCCCCACTTAGCTAAGCCTTCAGATCTTGAATATGATCCTTACTGGGACTTGCAACCAACATATCATCAACATATAACAATAATACAATGAAATCATTATTACCAAACCTTTTGAGATATGAACAAAGGTCTGCAATAAATATGTTGAATCCATGACTCATTATGAAGGAATCAAATCTTTTGTATCAACATCTTGGTGCCTGTTTTAAACCGTACAAAGATTTGTTCAACCTGCAAGCTAAGTTCTCTTTCCCTGGTTCTTGTTCAAACTTCTAGTTGATGCATTTAAATTTCTTTTTCAAGATCTCCATGAAAAAATGCAGTCTTTACATGTAACTACTCTAAATTTAAATCAAATATAGAACACATAGCTTGGACAATCCGAATTGTATTGAGATGAACTACAGGTGAAAAAATTTCAATAAAGTCGATACCTTTTTTCTGAGCATATCTCTTTACTACCAACCTTGCATGATACCACTCCACCTGATCATCACTGTTACATTTGATCTTGTACACCCATTTGTTGCCAATGGGCTTTCTCCTTTGTGGTAGTAGCACAAGCTTCCATGTGTTATTATTATGAAGAGCTTCTATTTCTTCCTGCATTGCTGCCATCCAAAGTGATACATCTAAGTTATTTGTTACTTCTCAGAATGTTGATGGTTCTCCATCTTTTGTTAGGAGACAGTGTGCAACATTGCCCTCCATAATATATTAGACTTCCAGGTTGAGATTCTCCTTTCAAGGGTTGATCGTTGAACTTTTTTTTTTTTTGATTTAACCAGTTCTTGCTCCTTGTGAACTGATATAGCTTCAGTAAAATCTTTCTGTTTAGTCTTCCTTTCTTCCTGAATCGTTACAACTTCTTTAGATGTGTTATTTTGATCTTTCTCTTGCAGTTTATCTTCTACAAATATGACATCTCTGCTAACGACGAGCTTGTAAGTAGTGGGATCCTATAGTTGATACCCCTTGACTCTATCAACATACCCCATAAATCTACATTTTCTAGATTTTGGATCTAGTTTTGTGATATCTTAGGTATTATACATCATAAACACAGGACTTCGAAATGTATGTAACTGAGAATAGTTTGCTGGATTACCGGTCCATATCTTCATCGGTGCCTTTAGATCTATCAATCTTGTTGGTGATCAATTAATCACATAATAGGTGGTCTTCATTGTTTCTTCCAAAAAAGGCTCTGTCATACTTGTAGTTCTCAACATGGCTCTAGTTCTTTCAATCAGAGTTTTGTTCATTCGCTCTACTACTCGATTTTATTAAGGAGTTTGAGGCACTATGAATTGACGTTTGATGCCTTCTCGATTACAAAAATCAATGAACTCATTGCCAGTATATTCTCCACCATTATCAGTCCTGAGGTATTTGATTTTCTTTCTCGTCTCTAATTCAATTTATACTTTAAATGTTGTAAAGATTGGAAGCACATCTCCCTTTCTCTTGATAGTATACACCCAACATCTTTTGGAGTAATCATCAATAAAGGTCACAAAGTACCTTGCTCCACCCATAAACATAACCGGTATTTGCCATACATCAAACGAAATCAATTCTAGAATATCTTTACTTCTAAAATTTGATGCATTAAATTTCAGTCTATATTACTTACTTGTAACACAGTGCTCACAAAAGAGTAATGATACCTTCGTGAGACCAGGGAGTAGTTTCTACTCAGCAAGAATCTTTAATCCTTATTCTGACATGTGGCCAAGTTTACAGTGCCACAATTTTGTTGCATTTTCTGTAGAACTAACAAATGCATCCGATGCATTTGCTTCCATATATGTCTCTCCCATAAGCTTGTATAAGTTTGTAGCTATCCTTTCCTCCTTTATGACTACAAGCGCTCCTTTGATCACCTTTATGACTCCATTTTGAAGGGAGGTCTATACCCAATTTCGTCTAATTATCCTAAAGACAATAAATTCTTCCTGAAGCCCTTCACATGTCGTACATTTTGAATAGTGTGAACTATATCATCATACATCTTCAACTTGATGGTGCCAATCCCAGCAATCTCTAAAGCATGGTCATTTCCTATGTACATAGATCCTACATAGATAGATTTATAAGTCTGAAACCAATCTTTACAAGGAGTCGTATGCCACATTGCTCCTGAACCTCTTATCCAAGCATTAGTAAGCTCTACTCTGACATTGAACACCGTTACTACTTCACTATATAAGATTTCTCCATTGGCAACACATCCCCGAGAAGTTGATGCTTCAAATGCCTTGTCTCCACCTTTCTTGAATCGACATTCACTTTTAAAGTGTCCTCTCTTGCCACAATTGTAATATTTGAGATTTTTCTTACTTTTGATTTTCGATCTTCCTTGTTTGTGACTCCCAGTGGAATCATGCTCCATTGACCATCTCGTCATCAATAAGGCTTCCACTTCATGCAAACTTATCAACCTTTATTCCTTGTTGATGCATCTGTTGCCTTCTTCAAGAATTGAAGCAGCAACATCATTACATACTAAAATATCTGTGAGGATATTACTGGTTAAATTAATGACAAGTTGGTCATATGAATCTGAAAGACTTTGAAGTAGAATCTCCGCATGTTCAGTTGAATTTACATTATGTCCCAACTTTGAAAGTTGAGATCATAGAAATGTCAGAGTATTGATATGCTCTGTTACTGAAGTAGATTCAGATATTCAGAGTGTGTAAAGTCTCCTCTTCAGAAAAGTTTTGTTGTAAAGAGACTTGGATTTATATAACTTTGTGAGATGATCTCATATCTCCTTGGCTGTTTTCTTTTCTTTTACACCTTACAAGATATTATTTGATAAACCAAGATGCAAATCTAACATGGCCAAGGTATATATTTGTTTTCATTTGACGTCATCTGTGAAATCTGCTAGCCTAGCAATGATGACCTCCAAGCAGTTATCTTTTACTAATACTGCCTTCATCTTCAATTTTCATAATGAGAACTTTATCTCGTCAAACTTTGTAATATCAAATTTGGTCGACATTGCTTCTATCACAAGAATTGATTCCCACTCTCTCACGTTAAAAAGGGAAACCACCTCGAGTTACCTCCAATTAGTATGTAATAAGAATGTAGTACACTAGGAAAGTTCCTAGGAAAAGACCATGACTCTTTTCCACATGAAACATTGTAACTCAGTATTACATGATCCACTGTAAAATTCGTTTGCCAAATTTTGTTAAATATTTGTGCCTTCTCATAAGAAACCTAATATGGATTAACCTGATTAGTTCGCTACCTCATAGTTTTATCCGAGTAAGAGAAAAATATGTTATGAGTTTTATTACGCGAAGAACGTTTATTGTTATAATTTAGGAGTTTGAATTTTTGAATCGAATATTTTAAAATTTTTCTGTAAGAACTTACTCGTATTAGTTGACATAGATATTATCACTATTAAAACTTGTTGTCAATTAATTAGATTTAGTTGACCGCTTGAATGTAAGTCACTAATTTATCTTATTTGAAACATGTAAATAATATATTATTACATTGTTAATTGTTCGTTTATAGCAATACGTATGTCAATATGCATACTGACCAATCCATTGAAGGATTTTGAGAAAGTATGAGAAGAAATTGGATCGGATCCAAATGAGCCCATATATAACTAGGGATTGTAAGTCATAACTTTATATATAACTCACTTTATTCATATATCTTTTTACAATTGATAATGAGAGAGTTCGGATCTGCTGTCCAATTTTATGGTGTGTTATTCTGTCCCATAAATCTCAGTCATTTATTTACGTGGGTCCCGCGTGAGTTCCACATAAATGAACACGGGACCTGCATAAATGAATGGTTGAGATTCATACGACAAAATAAGACACTATAATATTGGACAGAGGATCCGTCGAGAAAGCAAGGCTATCCAACTCTACATAGGAACATCCGAACACGTCTTCCAAATCTGAACCAAGTGTTGCCACCAACCGAACTACTATTCCCCTAACGAATTTCATTGATAGATTAACGGATATGCATCTATATCAGTTGAGTCTCATATCTTAAGTTGTCAAAGATGCCTCCTGGGAATATGGACCACAAGCACGAGACAACTACCAGAGAACTGAGATAGAAGAACGATAAAGTTTCCAGAAATTAGATGACATAAAGTGGTGATAAGGGATGAAATCTGAAAATTAGATGAAGTAGCAAAATGAAACGGAACAACTGAATGAGATCTGCCGGATATTAATTGATGACACACCAAAAACGTGTTAAGAAAATAGAAAAGTCAATGAAAAGCCGAAAATAATTACATATTTAACGAGTTTTAGGGATTAATTAAGATATACACACATTTTCCCTTTCGATACGTATGTGAAAATGTAGTGCCATGCGAGACGTATTGCGTACTAAAATGTTCTTGAAATTCGGAAATAAGGTAAAACGTAAGCACAAATCAAATTTACCAAGTTCAGAGAGACATCTTCTCACTTGCCCTTCTCTCGCGGCATATAGAACATAACAGTCTAACCACTTCAGCTACACTCCCCTCTCTTTCTCTCTCCCTCGTTCAATCTTCCTCTACTGAAACAATTTCTTGATGACAAGCAACAGAGATGTTGATCTCTATGTACCCTTGCTGCCCGAAATTGAAGGCCAAAATAATGATGACGAGAAAAAGGATTTGGCTTCAAGGTTCTGGATTGAAACGAAGAAGCTATGGGAAATCGTGGGACCTGCTATATTCAGCAGGGTGGTCGCCTACTCCATGAACATCATCACACAAGCCTTCGCTGGCCATCTTGGAGATGTCCAACTCGCCGCTATTTCCATTGCCAACACTGTCATCGTCGGCTTCAATTTTGGCCTCCTTGTAATTACTAAATATTTCATTTTCTTACTGTTAATCCTTGTTTGTTTGTTTGTATTATTATTATTATTATTATTATTATTCTTATTATGTGATTATTTGAAAGAGTTATTATTTTAATGATTAGTTAGGAATGGCGAGTGCGTTGGAGACGTTATGTGGCCAAGCATTTGGTGCAAAAAGATATCATATGTTGGGAATTTACATGCAAAGATCATGGCTTATCCTATTCTTGTGTTGCTTCCTGCTATTGCCATTTTACGTTTATGCCACTCCGCTCCTTAAGTTGATGGGTCAGCCCGATGATGTGGCTGAGGAGAGTGGTGTGGTGGCTCTGTGGCTCATTCCGTTGCACTTTAGCTTTGCATTTCAGTTCCCATTACAGAGGTTCCTGCAGTGCCAGCTAAAGAACCAAGTCATAGCCTGGGTTAATCTGGTGGGTTTAGGGGTCAACTTATTTACCAGTTGGCTATTTGTTTATCCACTGGGTTTTGGAGTGGTTGGTGCGGCGATTGCGTTAGACATATCGTGGTGGTTTCTAGCGGTTGCGATGGGTGTCTATGCTGTGTGTGGCTGGTGTCCACTGACTTGGACCGGTTTTTCTGCTCAGGCCTTTTCTGAGTTGTGGGGTTTTATCAAACTCTCGGCTGCTTCTGGTGTCATGCTTTGGTATCTCTATCTTTCTTTTCCATTCCTCCGACTCCATCGTTTTTTGATTATATTTTAAACTTGAAAAGGAAAACTGAAGTACTGATTTGCCTCCTTAAATTGGACTCTTTTAAGCTTTAGATTATTAGAATAATGCTAGGATTATTCTTTTACCTACTCATGTCGTAAACACATAGGATATGTTTATGTTTGGTTGGACAAATGGAACAAAATGGAATTAAATATAATGATTTATATTGGAATGGAATGTAAATAGATGTAATATTAAAAAATTGTTATTTGGGAAAAATGGAAATGTTCATAATATAATATAGTAAAATATTATTTAAAAGATGAGTTTATATTATAATATAGTAAAAAGTTGTTTATCATTTTAAATTTCATCCTAAACCTTTTCAATCAGAAGTTTCTCATTTTAACTGTTTAGGATGTAATGAGATGAAATATGAAACCTTCACTTTGTATCTATGCTATTTTATTTCATTATAAACCTTTATTCCAGACAATATAATAATATCACATTTTATTTTATTTCATTCCATTAATAAACCCCCAATTTAATATAGCCTTATCACTTACCAAATTCACTTACTACAAATTTGGTTGCAAAATTGTTAGTTCACCTCATATTTTAAGCATAAGTATTAGTTCAAATTGAACTTTTTGTAAGGCTATTCATGTATATGGTTAGTAAATTGAAATTGAAATATGTTTATATTAGGGTTGAAACTTAGATAATACATTATTGTTAGATTTCATAGAATCAGAAAACAACAACTTTTTATTTGATTATGTTGAATTATGTGTCACTTATTATGGCATTTAAATATTATGACACAATTTTATAATTAGTCTAAACTTATCTTTTAAGTTAAAGAAAAGCTGCAGAAGGAATAATACATCTATTAATTTTGGCTTGCACTTTCAAAAATTTTAGAAGAGAGTTATTGATAAACAATAAAGTATTTTAACTCAAAAATTGGATTACATAGATTAATAAAATGTCAATAAGAAAAAATTAATTGCTTAATTGAACAAAAATTTGATGGTTTTGATTTCTTTTGGCATGCAGCTTGGAGAATTGGTACTATCGAATATTGATTTTGATGACAGGGCACTTACAGGATGCCACGCTCGCTGTGGATGCTCTATCCATCTGGTAGGAGATGGTGATTTTTCTTGCTTTAGCAGTAACTCAGTGTTGCATGCACTTTGCCGTTATATAAGTTACAGTTGACATTTTGATTTTACTCTGCCACATTTATAATGAATTGAAAAAAAACTTGCAAAATTTTACAAACAACCGGACTTGAAAACTCGGTGTGGAAAATTAGTTATAATGCAGTGCCTAAGGCGAGGATCATATTACTTATGATCACATCCGCTCCACTCGACTTCTTTTCCCCCAATATTATATTGATCAGACTGTATTTTCAAGGAAAAATGTGTCAACATAATGTGTACTTTTGACAATCCTCTCTCGCTTTCAATTTAATGCAAATTCTTTGAATATTGAACTTGCAGCATGAATATCAACGGGTGGGAGTTCATGATTCCTTTGGCCTTCTTAGCAGCTACCGGGTATTATCACACACTTGTACCCTTTTTCAATTTCTTTATCTGCTCCAATGACCATTCCTATCTATTGATTGTGTGGAGCAACAAATTTCAATGAGAAAATTTGAGGTAAAACAAAAAGGTTAAGAGGATATGTAACTCATGGCATTCGTTTAAATGATATGGTTGAGATTTGCTCAAAGATTTCCTGATCCAATACAATTAACTCCGGTCATGGCATATCCAGAGTGAGGGTCGCAAATGAGTTGGGAGCTGGGAACGGAAAGGCTGCGGAATTCGCAACAAAGGTGTCAGTGCTACAATCAACTATAATTGGACTGGTCTTTTGTGTACTTATAATGGTGTTACAGGACAGATTTGCCTTAATGTTCACATCCAGTACCCATGTCCTTGAGGAGGTTAATAAACTCGCGTACCTTTTAGCCGTCACTATTCTTCTTAACAGCGTTCAACCAGTTCTATCGGGTGATTTCTTGTTCCTGCTGTTGCATAAATTGAATACATTAATACCTCAGAACTTGCGGTTATGCTGTACCTAGCCTAAAGAGTGATACATACGTAATTGCAGGAGTGGCGGTTGGATCAGGATGGCAAGCAAAAGTTGCGTATATAAATTTGGGCTGCTACTACATTGTTGGTCTCCCACTTGGATTTCTAATGGGATGGGTCTTCAATTTAGGAGTTGGAGTGAGTCCAGACACAGTAGTCTACTTGGATTTTATTTTCGTTAATGTTGAGCTTGAGCGTTAAAGAAAGAGGAATAATAATAATAATGATGTTGTTTTAATACAACCAGGGCATTTGGGGTGGAATGATTTTTGGTGGTACTGCTGTCCAGACGGTGATATTGGCCATCATTATTATAAGATGTGATTGGCAAAAGGAGGTAATTTGTAATATAGTTTGATTTTAAATTAAAACCTGCTAGATGTAAAAGATACTATAAGCCGACACTTCTTTCTGGTGCATTTGCAGGCCGAAAATGCTCTCCATCGAGTGCAGAGATGGTCAAGTACAAGGACCACGTGATCAGCCAGAAGCACAACCCCTTTAGTACTGAACATGTTGCTGGTAAAACTTCTTTATGTCTTTAGTTCGGGCTAATTATTCAGTAGAGAGTTTTTAACAGAATTCTCTTTCATTTAACAGTATTTTTATAATTTGGTTCCTCTTTATCTTGGAACTTCTGATTTTGGCAAAATTTTCCATATTTCATTTCTTTTCAATCACAAAAGTACTTAAGGATTTTTCATTTTTGTCAAGTCAACGACGGCTGATAAGAACAACATAGAGAATAGTCATAACGACGGCTGATAAGAACAACATAGAGAATAGTCATAACGACGGCTGATAAGAACAACATAGGCTTGAACAACCGTGTAGGTTCCTTACATAAGATAAGCAGTCTGATTCTCATTACCAGATCCCAAGGGGAACTTCGACAGCCTTAAACTCCCAGTTTTAGGTAGTCTGTCTTCTTTTTTTCCCTTCTTCTTAAACTTCATTTATTCATCGTACACAATTTGGTATACACAATCATTAAAAGAGAAAACAGCTACTTTATAAGGATATCACCCTATGACCAAATTATAGCCTTTTTGTTTTTAAATCCTCAAAACTCTCATTTTACGTTTTTAATTGGGTGGAAAGCAATTTATGTGCCTTTAATTAATTCACTTTTAATAGTGTCGAAAAACAAATTGGAAATGGGTCATGCATCTTCATAGCCGTTTTGTCGCCATTATCACCAACAACGGCATCTTAAAATTTTTGAATGGCAACTTAAGTTTAGCATAGGTAGTTGGTCAATGTAAAATGATATATAAACACTATAATTGAGAAAAGAAGCACAAACTTTGTGATATAACTAAAAGCAGATACTAAAGAAATAGAATGAATCATCAAATTATGCTTACCATCTTTAATCTTAACAATAGAAGATAAAAGAAAGAAACAAAGTGGTCATACAGCTGTATTTACAGTTAAAGGAACAAGATCCATAGCTGACCACTTATTGTCGGCTCTGAACCGCCCCAGATGTCCCGGTTCGGTGACAAATCGTTCCCTAAAACGATTAAACTCTCCACAGCCGTCCGTACTTCCAAGCTTAACCAAAGCCTTTGACTCTATCTTCATGGTTTCTATTATCTTAATCTTCGTCTCCTTGATCAACTCCCACATTTCATCGTTTCTACTTCTGTTCACAAACAACATAAATAACCTCTCTTTACAACCTTCCAACTTTTGCAACGCGCACACTATCTGAGCCAACTCCGGACCCAAACTCGGGAGTCTGTCTCTGAGTTCCTTCACTCGTAGACAGATTTCTCGCTGAACTAGCCTGTTATCTTCGCTAACCAATCTCACCACTTCGTAAACCAAGATGTTCCTCTGAAGATGCAATGATTCGGGGGCCTCGCAGATTCTTTCTACATAATCTACAAGAACTTCTATCTCTCTCACTAAAACTTTGCTCAACAAAATCTGGACTGACTCCTCTTTAAGGTTTTTGCCAGTATCAGAACATAAGTAATAACCTAATAATCTTGAAACCATTAGGTTCTGCTCTATGACAGCCGCGTACCATCTGACCCATGATGACAATTCCCATGATTCAGGGTCGGAATCGCGGCGAAATTGTGATAAGTTGAGGAAATTTCTGCCACCAAAAGAAGGATAAATGGAGAGCTGGTCTTTAAGAATGAAAGAACCCTTTGTTATGATGGAATGAATTGTGAACAGACATTTTAAGGCAACAGAAGCATCTTTAGTCCCATGCAATCGATCCATTAGAGCTCCAATACATGTAGATGCCGTGACACGAGACCCTAGACCAAAGGAGAGGACGGAAGTTACACGTTTATCTGAAGGTGGCAACGGCACGCCGTGTGCGGCGGCGCGGAGGACGGCTATGTGTATCTTTGCTTTGCTGCGTTTTGTGGACAGATTTGCCTTGATGATCGAGGTCGTGTCTTTAAGGATACCTACCAGAACTCTTGATTTCTTCGTTTGGCCCATGGAATGTGTAGTACTGGCGAGGGAACGCGGAGAGTTACAACTTACAATGGTAGAAATGAGTCGGAATTAAAAGGCAATTTGGGTGCATTAGACATTTATAGCAAAACATAGATGTGAAGCATTGTTTGGTAGAAATGGGTAATTTATTATCACAAGGCTGGCGCGTTATTCAGTTTATGGTCTTAATGTCTTATGCCTTTTTGGCTTGGTCGACTTTCACATCATAATCATAAAAAATTCAAAACGCGAGTCTTATTCCATGTTCGGTTTAAGCTAACCAATGATAATCTTACAAGTCCATTGGAGAATAATACGACCCTTTCTTAAATGAGATTCAGTAGTTTATGTTAATTAGGACATGTTTTCATATCTTGACCTGTTCCCATTGTCCGTCACATTTCTTGAGTAAATAGATCTCCTTGAGCAGAGGTTTGTCCACACTATTAATTAGCATATTTTTCTCCACAGCAAAATTAAGTGATTTTTTAATGGATAAAGTTGGTGTGGTAAATGAAGCAAAAGTTGAATATTCTCGTATATTTTCATTTTGTCTACCAACTACCAAGTCTTTGATGCACGCACATGGAAATGTAATTAACTAATTTATTTAGTTATTTTCAGACACGTTTTTGAGAAATTGTATTTTGCAACTGTTTATTTTGTTTTTGTTTTAAGAAGATATAGAGGATAGAAGATAGGCATATATGGCCTCATTATTATCACCACAACAAAATAGGGAAAAAGCTGCGATTTTAAGATCAATATTTGGTGATGTTTTAGAAAATAGTTGCTAAAAGGTTTACTTTCGGTCACCAAATATCGACATTTAGTTACGATTATAGACAAATAGTCATTAAAAGTTAATCTTTTGGCTACGATTGTAAAAATCGTAACTAAAGGTCAAGCAAAGAAACAAATTTAGTAACAAATTTGAAGAAACATCACTAAATGTAAATAAAACGATTAATTAGGGGCAATAAAGATTAGCAAAAATCGTAGCGAATTCCAGTGTTTATAGATGAAAATGACAATTTATCATTTATGAAACCTAATATCTGTCTCCTAGCATCCTCCTGTCTCACATTAATTTTTGAAGCCTCATCCATCGTCCTCCTCTCTCGCATTTCCAGGCTCTTCCACCGTCTTGCTCTCTTGCGTTTCCAGCGTCCTCCACCGTCCTCTCTCACGTTTCAAGCTTCCTCCATTGTCCTCCTCGCATTTCTAGCTCCTCCTTGCATTTTCAGTCTCCTCATCATGTTTTAGTCGTTGCCTTCCAATCATCATGTTCCAACCTCGTGCTTGTGTTCCAACCTCTCACCAATACATAATCTTCGTTTCACTTTCAAGTACCCATTTACCATATTGTTTAGGTAATTTAATGAAAATAATTTATTTTCACTCAGTCCTTTCATTTCTTCTTTGTGTTAATTTGGTAGATTCTTTTTCAATTCCTTCCTCAGTTAGTGACAACCAGTTAGTTTTTTGGATAGAAAAGAAGATGGTGACTATTGCTTCAAAATCCCTTTTTTATTGATACCCACTTTTAGTTTTTCACTAATTGTTCAAGTATTACCATTGTAGTGCCTAGATGACCTTACTCTTTTCCATTTTTTCTGGGTCGTATGGAACAAGAAATTAAGGTTCTCATTTTCGGGAACTAAGTTGAATAAGAAAGAAGATCTATTTACAATAGTAATTTGTGTTGTGTTTTCATTGTGCAAGAAAATCTACTCGGTTAAGGAAATGTACAAAATAGAATATCTACTTACTTAGTGGGTGGATGTGTAAGATATTTAATTTAGAAAAGAGTACCAAAAGATTTTGATATTATCACCACTATCAAACTTCAATTGGTTTTTGGTGGATTTTGTGTGTTCTTCACATGTTTTTTTTCACAGTTATACTTCTTATATACTAATACTCATGATTATTGGATGAATGAGACCTTGTTTTTTCACATAATGTACTATAAATCAAAGAGCAATTTTTTTTTCTATAATCATTGGACGGAAGTTTCCTATATGTTGGGTGTTTATCAAAGATTCAACAGTTGAGGTCTGATAATGTGATGTGGTTTAAATGATTCCTTTTTTTGCCATTTCACCTTTTTTGGGTTGGTGTAAACTTTATCATAGTGATTTTTGGCTTGTACTTAAGTGGAATTAATTTCATGCCTACATAGGTGTCTAGCTTTGAAACAACAACACTTGTTAATAGAAATAAAAAAGTTCCTTTTAAGATCTTTTTCATAGTTCACGCAACTATTTGTAAAGGATCATTATTAAAGAGTTGGCTAAAGTTCTTGAGCTCTCCCACTTATGAGTCAAAATTTTAAATCTATAAAATGTGAATTTTTAGTTTAGACGTTGTAATCTATTATGTACTTAACGATAAACCTTGTGCTCCAATAATAAAAGCACATATCAAAATTTTTGGTGAATGTTCATATGCAAGCCTGTTGAATAGAGAGATTGATAGTTTTGGAATAACGTTTGGGTTCATCAACCATTAGTTATGAACAAATTAGATATAATGATATCATATAATTGGCCTTCCTTTTATATCACGTAAATTAGATAAGTATGGTTTGACACTTTCTTATGTTTTATGTCCAGAGGTGTTAAAGGCAAAAGGAAGGATTGGACAAACCACGAATGTGGTTATTGGAGGTACAGTCACAGATGATTATACTAACGAGTGACTCGCTTTAGATCAAATGGTAACTGTTGTCCACTTCATTGATTTTGGCTCCCTGTAAATTTGTCGTCTCATTCACCTTTGTAAGACTTGAATTTAATTGCAAATATATTACTTATGTTAAGTATGAACTTCAGTAGCTTATAAAGATATTCCACATAAACATCTTTGGGCAAATTTCTTTCTGATTCCATCATGATTAATGAAGCATTATATTGTATTATCAAGGATTCATATATTCGATGAGTATGCTAAGCTTGATGATTCCAAGTATCGTTGAGTTCGTAATTTGTATAATTTAACTCCTATAATCTTGTATTCGGCTGCTGGAGTAATTATTACATGCAACTTACACTGCTAGAGTAATCTTTTATGTTATGGCATGCCTGTAACTAATTGATTGTAGACTTTAGTACTAGTAAATTTGATAGAAAATGGGTAAATATATTTTAGGAGATAGTCATGTAAATGAACACCTATGATTAATGAAAGTGATTTTCTTTATTGCTCTAGGATTTTTTTGTTAGTTATGCTTATTTTGAGGAGAAATATCATAATAACAACTTAATAGCATTGGATTTTAGAATCCTGTTGTCATAGCCAACTTTCGCGATAAAAATTTAGGAACAAGATCAGTGGTATTGAACTTATTGTAGATGTTATATTGAAATTCCAATAGCCCAAAAAATTTAGATTCACTTGCAGCTAAAAATTCATATTAGTTATTCTAGTCCTGGAGCTCTAGAGATCAAGTGCTTTTAAACTGTCATGTTTATCTTTCTTCATCAAACTTTTTTCTTATTGTTTAAAGTATCCTCAACCTTACTCAAGCTATGGATGCGTCCAATGCATATATGTTACAACACTTGCTTTTTGTTTTACTCTCAGGTTGGATTGATGAGTGCTTACATGATAAAGAAGTTGTATTTTGGAAAGTACTTAATGGTTTTCAATGAATATTTTTTTGAATTACTTTCCCATTTCATTATCCTCTTTTCTTTCTTAATTGAAAACAAATTAGCTTAATTATGCATAATTTCAGGCACTCTACTGATTTTGAGAACGAATATAAATTATCACTAATGACTATTACCCTATATTTGGTTACTGTCCTCAGGGGTAAGGACAGTGGACAAGGACGTAAAAGTCCTGTCCTTCAGGATGTTTGGTTGCTGTCTTCATTAATTTCTGTTCTGTCCGCAGTGGACAAAGACAGAAATTTCTGTCCAATCCCAAAGTGAGGTACAGAGAAATGTTGTCCTAGGGACAAGAATGACAAAAGACTTTGCTCTCCTTGTTCTTCCAACTGCTTCGTCTCTGTCGCACCTCCTCTTAGTTCATCTGCTTCATCTCTCTCACACCTCGTGTTCTTCCATCTGCCTCGTCGCCAGAAACGTCACTCTCCCTTCAAGCGAACCCAGAGTTCGACAGTCGAGCCTCTCTTTTGGGTAAGACGCTTTTCATCCCATCGTGTTTGTTCTTCTGTAATACGTAATGGGTTTTGGTAGGGATGTTTCTTTTTATAGTTATTGACAATGGTCTTGCATTCGGTTTCACGGTTATTGAGTTATGGTGTTTTGATTTTGACTCTGAGTCTACTCGCAACTCTATCCGAATCAGCGTCTCAAGCCTTCCGGAGAGACCCCGGCCACCCTCAGTGGCATCACGGAGCTTTTCAAGACGTCAGAGACAGCGTCTGATTCGATGTCCGCCGTATGCTCAACACTCGTGCTGAGGTACTCTATCATAGCTCTCCGATTACTTCATTCGTTTTTTATGTTAATTTGATGTCTCTTACACTTTCTAAGCTGCAAATAGTCCTTAGCTCTCACGCCAACAGTACTTTCTGAATGAAATTTGTGTGGATCGCAGGTTCCATTTCAAGTTCCGTTGGAAGTGAATGTGGTGCTTGTTGGATTTAACGGCGACGGCGGTTACAAGTACTCTTTGGATGCGAACAAATTGGAAGAGTTTATGAGAACAAGCTTCTCAACTCACAGATCGGCGTGTCTGGAGACTGGCGAGCTGTTGGACATTGAACATCATGTCGTCTTCAATTCGTTCCCTGGAAGGATTTGCTCAATAATCATCTGTAATTGATCATTTTTTGTGGCTAAGCAAGAGTAGCTTAGAGTAGTTATCTTTGTCATATAATGATTACTTTAAAAAGTGTAATTTTGTTCGTTTGTTGATTTATGGCGCAGCCGGAACTGATTGAACTTGAGAAGGCACTGAAAGAGGCTATGGTTCCCGCCGAAACCACAAGGGAGGTGAGCTGCATTAGGTGGTTTAGCCATTTAGGAGCTAGTTTTGCATTATGGAGTTATCTGTTGTATTATAGTTTAGTTTTGTTATTTGAATTTTGTGCACAATTTTGTAGAGTGAATTTGGGAGGGAAGTCCCGTTGTTTGAGGTGGAGGCAACAGTTGTGGAGCCGATATTTCGTAAATTATATTCCTATGTGTTTGACATGGATGGTACAGGGTACTCTGCTGCCGAGAATGATAGGCCTGTACCTAATGCAATATTTGTTGTCAATTTTGATAAGGTGTGTTTACTTCTCCAAGTAATCACAACCTTCATTTGATCTTGTAGAAGTATCACTCGGTGTTGTTTCTTTCTTTCTTCTGTCTCTTTAACTTCTGTTTTAACCAAAATGAAAATTGGTGGGCTTGGTTTTCTCTTCTTTTATACAGGTGAGGATGGATCCTCGAAATAAGGAAGTTGACCTTGACAGTTTAATGTATGGTAGAATCAGCCATTTGAGTGAAGAAGATATGAAGAAGCAAGAGGGAGACTACATTTATCGATATAGATACAATGGAGGAGGAGCAACTCAAGTTTGGCTGAGCTCAGACAGGTACCAACTCAAGTTGTGCCTATTGTTTAAAATTCTCATGTATATGAAATTTTCAATTGATGTTCTTAACTGTGTTT
>JANIJH010339339.1:0-19233 GCA_024520975.1 Erythroxylum areolatum
ATGTGCTGCTCTCCACTTGTAAGCTTTCAACAAGGATCTCGTATACATATAATTGCGATGGCATTAGTACTTTCTTGTTATTCCATGGCTTTAGTACTTCATGTCTATTCTTACTTCTTTTTTCTTAGAAGACATTAATTCCACGAAAAAAGTAATTCACTAAAATAAGTGAATATACGAATTAAAATCAAGCAATCTTTTCAAAAAATGCTATTTAATCACTTCCATATTTATGAATTCATTATTTTTGCAAACTAATTCCTTTTTTATAAAAGATATTTATTTTTGTAATTCAAAATTTCTCATTAAATGTGTGACAAATCGATTTATTTAAATTTTCATATAAAAATATAAAAATGGTTAAGTAATCATAAATAAATATAAATTTTATTTGTTAAAAGATAAATAAAAATAAGTAGATATTTAGCTATTTTTATTAATATATTTTATGTTATAAAGTATTTGTTATTTATTTTTAAGATTGATTTGTGATCAGATATGCATACCGCTGTCTTCCAATCTCACCAACAATTCTAAAGTACATTTTGTCATTCTTTCTTTCTATTTGCCAATGAGTCGGTGCTTTTCTCTTTCTGTGTAAAGGCATGAGTGTCTAAATGACTGCTGAATGTAGCCTTTAATGATCTCGTTATTTATGATAATAATTTATATTCTAACATTTTAAAGATGATGTTTATTATAAATTATATATATGCAAAAATACTAAAAATGACCGTATGAATTTATAAACATCATTTTGAATTTATAAACATCATTTTGTAAATTTTAATTCATAAAAAGGATCAGACTTAGGTCGAGCCGAGCTACCTCAAGCCCTGTCGGGTTCGACTTGGAAACTCTGTCTCAGGACTTTTCAGATCTCAGGTTATACTCAGGCCCCAAAAGCAAAGGATAAGTCCTGTCGGGTTCGACTTCGAAACTGAACTTTTGTATATCGACGTATCTATCGAGAAAGTAACAGATTTATAAATTGGTTTACAAATTTTGTAGAACGTTTTGACTTCAAAATCACGATTTTTAATATTACATCTATTGGGTGGTATTCTATCTTTTTAGAGAATGCATTAGAAGTCTGTTTCCCTAAATTAATAATGTATTGTATCGTTTTTCTTCCTTTAATAAAAAAAGAGCATAAATATAATTCATAATTAAAACGACAAAGAGTGTCTTAAATGATATGTAGTGGCATCCACGTAAGCTGCTCTTCCTCTACAGTCAAATAAAATATAATTGATAAAAGTGTATTAAATGGATATGTAGTGGGATTTGCGTAATCCACCCTCCCAGAT
This sequence comes from Erythroxylum areolatum, assembly GCA_024520975.1. Classification (NCBI taxonomy): domain Eukaryota; kingdom Viridiplantae; phylum Streptophyta; class Magnoliopsida; order Malpighiales; family Erythroxylaceae; genus Erythroxylum; species Erythroxylum areolatum. The sequence goes on from JANIJH010339339.1 coordinate 1,311, forward strand.
GTGAGGAAGGGTAGCTTACGTGGATCCCACTACATATCAATTATATTTTATTTGACTATAACTTCATCCGGAGGAATCGCTTACGCAAATCCCACTACATATCCGTTTTGGCATGCAAAAGAAAATGCTTACACAAATCCCACTACATATCCGTTTAGGCATGCAAAAGAAAATGCTTACGCAATTCCTCGTATCCGTTTTGGCATGCAAAAGAAAATGCTTACACAAATCCCACAACATATCCGTTTAGGCATGCAAAAGAAAATGCTTACGCAATTCCTCGTATGCATATAATTGCGATGGCATTAGTACTTTCTTGTTATTCCATTGTTCATGTTATTCCATGGCTTTATTACTTCATGTCTATTCTTACTTCTTCTTTCTTCTTAGAAGACATTCCAATGCAGGGATTCCACAAAAGAAGTAATTCACTAAAATAAGTGAATATACGAATTAAAATCAAGCAATCCTTTAAAAAAATGCCATTTAATCACTTCCATATTTGTAAATTCATTATTTTTGTAAACTAATTCCTTTTTCATAAAAGATATTTATTTTTGTAATCCAAAATTTCTTATTATGTGTGACTAATAGATTTATTTAAATTTTCATATAAAAATATAAGAATGGTTACGTAATTATACATAAATATAAATTTTATGTGTTAAAAGATATATAAAAATAAGTAGATTAGGTATTTTTATTTATATACTTTATATTATAAAATATTTGCTAATTATTTTTAAGATTGATTTGTGATAAGACATGCATAAGGTTGTCTTACTATCTCGCCAACAATTCTAAAGTACCTTTTGACATTCTTTCTTACTATTTGCGAATGAGTCGGTGCTTTCTATGTTTGTGCAAAGGCATGACAGTGCGATGCGTCAAATGACGGCTTAATGCAGCTATCGTTATTTATGATGCTAATTTATATTCTAACATTCTTAAAATAATATTTATTATAAATTAAATATATGCAAAAATACTGAAATTAACCATATAACTTTATAAGCGTCATTTTGTAATTTTTAATTTATAAAAAAAATTAGGCTAGGTTAAGTCAAACTTAAAGTCTAGCCAAACTACCTCAGGTCCTGTTGGGTTCGACTTGGAGACCTTGTCTCAGGGCTTTTCAGACCTCAAGTTAACCCAAACCCTAATAGCAAGGGATAAGGCTGTGCCTAAACTCGACACCGAATTGACTTATTATCATTTTTATTTAAAATACATATAGAAAAGAAATTCGACATATTTTTTATTTAAATTTTAGTTTGAATTTTGAGTCTGATGTACTCTTCTAGACCTCGTGTGACTTGATGTTATTATTGTAAAGTGACTGAAGAAGAGATGAAATGTTGAAAAACTGTCAAATTTCCCCGAGCTTTAGTGCCACTGTGTCTAACATCAAGCTCCAGAAGATTATCCAACTTGCATAATTCTTATTAATACCAAAGAGATAGAGGTTGATCAAACCTAAAGCAAATTAGATTTGCTTTGCTCATAAAGTTCATTTTATTTCTTTTTTATCCTTTACTAGTGCACCTCCTACCAAAGATTATAAAAGTCACGAAAAGTGAGTTCTTTGTTGATCTTTTACCAATCCAGACTAAGAGACAAAAAAGAAAAAACGGAAGTCCCTGAATAATGAACAGAAATCCTCGTTTAACTTGGAGCTTGTAGGGATATTGATTATGTAGAATTTTAACGTTTATGGTGTTAAATTAATGATAAACTAATTACTGGTCCACGTTCGGTCACCCATATGATATTCCACTTGCAGAAATGGGTTGCCTAATCATTTATCTAATTACAAAAATTTGAGATATACTTTTTGAACGAATCATTCCCCGCATAGGATTGAGTTCCAGTGACTTGTAATGGAAAAAAATACCCAAAAATACATTTTTACTTTGCTTGATGAACATGCTTACAGGTTGATTAGCAAATAATATAATTACCCATTAAGCGATTTAACCTCCTTTGACTTGTAACTTGAGAAAAAAGAGAATTTAACCGTAACAATTACCAGGGCTGTGCCTTTGCTCTATTCAAGCACATGCTATCCTCTAGACACTAAATTTATTGGTAAGCTAACTGCGTGTACACATTGTTATCTATATATTGGTAAGAAGACGTCATCAAAGCACTCATCCAAGGTAGGAGGAGGATGACGATTCATCAGATTAGAACGAGCAATCTCAAAATCTGATCTCAACTTTATTAGGAATTGATCACGCTTATTAATTTCATAAACAACCAATATATGAGAGAGAGAGAGAGAGAATCATTACAAGAAAATAAAGAATTGGCGATAGAAAAATAATGACGAAAAATAAATCATTGCAAAATCCGTCGAGAAAATTTAATTTAGCGACGGAATAATACCGTTGGCAACTATGGCGGAAATTGGTGACAGAAAAATGAATTATTGACTTTTCCGAGAAAATATTAGCGATAGAAAATTCTGTCGGTAAATTTTAAACCAATATATTGTCGTCTCCTTGCAGTTGAACGTTATTAACTTGAACAAAATTTGTGTTATTAAAGAATGATTATGGACACTATTTTAAGCTGATTTACCTCTAATTATAGCTGTACAATACGAGCAAATACACAACAGTTATAACAAAATAAATGTTATCTATATATGGTAACACGCATGGATCTAAATGCCAGACCAAACTGAACCATAAAAAATTGTAGGAGAAAATTACTGTTAAGAGTCCTTTAATGGCGTGTGTGTTGGTACAGTTGGACATTAATCATCCCTTATATAAACAAACAAAGACCATCCTCTCTGTATCAACCACATAGCCACCAAAAGGTGTGTACACATGTAAAAAAGTGGAAAACTTTGCTTGTTAATGGCTCAGCTGCTTCGAAAAGGAAAGTGAAGAGAATGGATGTCCAAGTTAGTTATAACAAAAGGCTTACTTCTCCTGAGTCTGAATTGTCAACAAGAAGGGAAAAGACGATCAGGAGAAACCAAATAAAGACAAAAAGTATGGTCTTGTGTCGTTTCAAGAGCTACCAGATTATATGAAGGACAATGAGTTCTTACTTGGCTACTACAGAGCCAACTGGCCTCTCAAAGAAAGCTTTTTTTAGCATTTTTCTCTGGCACAATGAAACCCTCAATGTTTGGATGTAAGTAAAAGCCCTTCTGCTGCTTGAAATAAAGTCTTAACCTTTTTTATGGGCTTATTTGCAGCTGATTGTACATTTATGCAAGCATTTAGTTGGTTTCTTGCTATTTTTGGGATTGACTATAACAAACAGAATGCAAGTACCTCAAGCATCAGATCTCCTTGGCTTGTTTACCATGTTTGTTTAATTGGAGAAAAAAGAATCAACCTTTCTATTGTGAGATAGCAGATTACCATGTTTGTTTAATTGGAGAAAAAAGAATCAACCTTTCTATTGTGAGATAGCAGAGTCTTGCATCTTCTGAATGCTCTGACTATGGAATTAAGAGATAACTTACATATCCCAAATTGTTTCTCAAATTCATCTGATAGAGGATTTGATCTTAGTTGTTTACAAATGCCATGCCTATAATTCGAAACTTAATGCAAAATTGCATCATGACATATATTTCTTTTACATATTACTCATAAAATACAAAAAAAACATAATTTCCATTCTTCTACTTGGAACAAAATTGGCTATTTGTATGATAAAAGCTCAGGGACTGCTGGAGACTCTGCTTTAAACTTATATCTTGCTGAAAATGATATACAGGTCTATTAATATGTTGCAGGTCAATTCTTACTAATGCAGAGACAAACAGTTCTAGTCATTCAAAAGATTTCTTTTGGGTGAGTGATTTCGTGTTAGATAGGCAGACATATTTTCCTTATGTCCTATGTTGTTTTTTTTTTTTCATCTACCTAATATCAAATCTGCTTTAGGGCTCCACCAAACTTCTTAATTTAAAGCAGATAACTCCTCAGAAAATAAACTCTTCATTGCCCGAAAAGTCCATTGGATAACCTCTACTCCATCCAAAGCATTTCATAAGTGAAATGGAGAATGGTAATAGCCTTTACATGGCACATCATCATCCCCACAAACTATTCCAATGAAAGCAGTTAAATTCATGATGTGTTTGATCAATGCCTGAGGTCACCCACTTTTCTTATCTTTTTGCTAACTCCCAATTAACCATTTATGAAAGTTCAGATTAATATTTTCAATTAACACTTCAAGGAATGAAAAAAGAGACATGTATAATTAATGTACATTAGTGAAGATTGATTGAAATCATCTCCTTATTCAAATTTAAGTACAACTAAGTAACATGTTCTTAGAGAAGATAAGTAATTCCAAATTTAGATATAAGAAAAGAATATCTACTAAAAAGTAGTAGCATGCATGATCATCAACTCAATAAAATAGAACCATACTTGTTGCCAATAAGGATTTACATTCAAAACTAAAGTTGAAAGTAACCCAAAAGTTTATTTGAAAAATCTCCATATCTATGAAACCATTATCATCATCTGTATCACTTGTCGAACTCTCTTTTGTCATTGACGATTCTGTTAGAGTGCAATTCCAAGGCAAGGGTCATCCATATAGAAAAGGATTTCTTCGATAACTACTTTCTTCAAAAGTTGCAAATTGTTCTACCCTTTTCGGTGTCTCATCAGAAATATTGTTGTAAGCAACACTGATTCACTGAACATTTCTAAAGATTTTAACTGAACCAATTTTGGAGGAAATGTTCTACTCAAGTTATTGTAGGATAGATTCAAACTCTTCATTGCCTTCATATTCGAAAATGATAATGGAATATGTCCTATCAAATTGTTATGAGATAAGTTCAACATCTTCATCCTTTCTTTATCTCCAATTTCAAAAGGGATTGAACAAGTCAAATTGTTACCGAAGAGATCTAATCTAATGAAACCAATGTCATACATAGGTCTTATGCCATACTGGTAAGTGTTTCCTTTTTCTACCAATTCAAGAAATTCACTATAGTAATAGAAATAACCATGTGTAAGAGGAATTTCGAAAGTATATTTCTTGAGTGAGAGAGTGTCAAACTTGTTATGGGAAAGATCAACAAATTTTAATTCATGCATCATGTTCCATAGATATAGGTATTTCACCTTCTAAATTGTTATGATTTAATAGAACATATGTCAAACCATACAAATTCTTAATTGAGTTTGGTATGCTATCAGTTAAGTAATTATGGCTAAGATCTAGTATGAGCATAGTAGACTTAGGAAGTGCACCAGGAGAAGGTCCTATAGGATAAATGGATGTGTAAAGCTTGTGGAGGAATGAACATTGAGGGTAGGCTTCCAAAAAGGTTATTATTTGACAGATCCAAGATTATAAGAGAAGATATATTTCCAATCCACTCTGGTATCTTGCCATAAGTTATTGTGATTCAACCCCAATGATTTTAAGAGAGAACAATTAGACAAGCTATCTGGAATCTTTTCAATGAAATCATTTTCACTGAAGGATAATCTGTATAGCATTGGAAAATACCTTCCAATCTTTGTAGGAAGTGGCCATAGATTGCTAGAAATATCCAAGACATACAATTGGGTATGAGGATGAATTGGCAAATGAAATATTCCGGAAAGAGAACAAGTGTTCAAAAAAAGTTATTCCAAATTTGTATTGTTGTCTAATAGCCAACTTGGAAATCTAGCTCCCCTCATTTGAATACCAGAACGATTAAGAAATCTCAAATCATGCTGATGGTGTAAAAATATAGGAAATGATGCCCCTCATTCCCCATAAGTAGAGGACAAAGTAAGTTCTTCCAATTAAAACTTAAGAGTTAAATTGTTATCAACCCACTGTTGGTTTATGCCCTACAACCAGTCGCGTTGGTTATAGTTTAGTGATAAATTATTTAAAGGCATTCTTTATATTGTACATATTTAGATATATATGATAAAGTCTATAAGATAATTGTACATCGCAAATGAAATTATAATGAGATTATAATTATGAGATTCATAGTGCGTTTATGTATTATTCCTAATAATTGTTATATTAAGATTGAACATTAATAGAACGTAAAAAGACTAGCACACATTTTGCTTTTTCTTATGAAGGAAGTAGTCGATCTTATAGGCTAAAGTATAAATATACTTAAACAAATATGTAGGCACTTGTTAGAGAGCAAGTTTACTAAACAAACCTGATATAAGAAATCTATTTGGAACATTGCTTGTATGTTTATGGAATTCTTATTATGATGATTGTATAAGTGATCCTTTAACTTGAGGTCATCTAAGTTATCTTATATAGGGATTGCTATATTTTGATACTATTTATGACCTATTTAATTATAGGTCGGTCAAACGGTAGTCATTGGATGTAGTATGAATTATACGAAGATAGTTGTGTGATCAAAATATGATTCATCACCCTAAAGTAATAGGGATAATGTTCTATTGTTCTTAATTAGTATTGATTCAGGAAATCCTTGGCCAAGGTATAATGACGTTTTGTAAATAATTTACAAATGTCATTAATTGAATCGATAGCTGATGGAGGGGAACTAATATGATTGGAATCAAAACAAGAGTATACATTAATTATATGCTCTATGTCTAATCAAAACATTGTATGATGAAAAGATTGAATTATATTGCCAACATATTTGGAAACCTAATGGGTCTCAGATATAGAATATGTTGAAGAGAGCAAAGTTAATTTAATCAAGTTGAACCTGATTATAAAGTTTGAGAAACTTTATGATTAAATATGAGATATTTAATAAATAAGGATCAATATGAGATATTGAATCTTATTTGGGAATAAATGATATTCAATTATAATTATTGTAGTTCTAATTAAAGTTTTATTGAAATTAGAATTTAATTTCAATTAAATTACCAAAATGTCCAGAACCTATTGTAAATATGTTTAAGCTCTATGTAGCTAAAACTTCTTGCTTGACCCTTTCTGTAAGAGTTACAGAGTTCTCTCAACTCATTATGTGGATATCGTTAAAGACTGAACATTTTTGTGACAACGGTAGTTGAGATAGATCAGTTTCAGAAATGGTTCGATGGATATGATAAGATAAAGATCAAGCTTCAGAATGAGGTACGAATTAAGTTTTTACTTTATTATGATTTGTTTTAATCATTTTATAGATTAAAGAGATCTTGGTTTTCAGGAAATCAAAGTTTACAAAAAAGTTTTGTAAGTTTTCCACTGCAATTGAGATAAGATCCCGACCCGGTTTCCCAACACCCACCATTTTTTGCATACACCTCGTTTTAATGGATGTGAGACTCTTCAAGGGAGATAAAGATATATTTTCAGTGAAGTGATTGGAGTACAGGTCCAAATATTAAAGAAGTGTTAAATAAGCCAAATAAGGAGGCAAGGTACCATTAATACTATTGTTTTGTAGATCAAGCTCCTAGAGATTCTTCAACTTGCATAATTCTAAAAAAATTGAGATAATATTAGACAGTTGTGAGAAAAGTGATAATTTTTAAGTTAACTCATAAAAAGGGTACTATCAATGTTGCCTGTGAGCTTACAACTACTGAGTCGTAAACTTTCAGGTGAAGTAGCATTTGTAATGGAGTTGAGGAAGCTGTTGCTCACAACGATAAAACTCAAATCTGAAAGTTTCAAGTTCTTAAAATTGAGGAAACCTGCAAAAATCATACAACAAAAAGATAGTATAGTCAATTATTAATCATTTTAAAGATTTTGTTTAAACAAAATGTTTATAAATTATAATTATAATTTTAAGCATTTCTAAACATTACATGTTTTGCAACTTAACTTTTGGTGATCCTTAGTTGTTAACAAATTAAAGCAGAAATTACTCATGAATTTGATACAACATCAGTTACTACTTTCTTTGAATGTTGAGTGTCTCATAGTTGATACTCGCCAAAGACAACAGCCTTAAAGTTCGACGTGCTCCAGGTTTCATCCGTGTCAGAACCATACAAGAAAAACATGCAACAACTCATACGAGCTCCTTAACAAGGAGATAGAAAATGCTTTGACCTCTTACTAGCTTTACCTTTCTCTCATCTCCTTCGTTTCACCGACCTTCTTCAAGAACCCAATAAAGTAGTTAGATACTTTACAACAGATAAAACACATGCACTCACTATAATATGTTCATTTTTTCTCATGCCTGAGTTTTATATCTATCCGACCCCAGTATTCATTTTTGATTCATACCATATTCATTCATTCTTAGCAGTCGAACTTTTGGTCTACTTAATACAATTAAGTGAAAGTCTTCAGTGAAAGAAGATTTCTCTCCGCAATCATCAATACTGTTCATATAATCCTTATTAATCAACTATTTCCATCTTTTCTTTTCAACCATATTACCACAACAAGATCAATTATTATCATATCTCACATGACCAGGTTGTTCTATATATTAAAACTCCATGAAGCAGTAGGCAAGTTCATTTGCTTTTATACTTTAGTACATATCATCAAGATTATTACGTCTTATCCAGAGATTTATTTTCAAGAAATCACCATTGAATATCTTAAGTTAATGATCCTTTGATCTTAGTTGATTCTGGATAACATTCAAGCATTTTGTGATAATACAAAAATTACTTTTCCATAGTTGTTATCATTCTAATGCATTCATTTAATTTCATGCTTCCACTGCACTACTCTGAGTCATCTCAGAATTTTAACTATAGGGACCATGAATTAAGAGCATTCAATATATCATTGATCACTTCAGGTACCATATCCAAGTATATAATACAAATGTGTTCAATAACATCATTCGCCAAAGTAATCACATTATCGGATATACATTCACAATAAATGATTAACTTTACCTTGAGGACTTCTATATATCTCGTTACCATTTATTTCATCTTACTTATGTACGTTCTTCATCAATTCAAATTATAGATGCATAACCATCATGAAATTTTGATCTCAAATCCACTGACATAATCTTATGCCAAATCACAGCTCTTATCACATTAATCAAACAACAATTTCAATTCCATGTTCAACCTCTTAATGTCATAGTAAATTTTGTTTTCTTTCAACTTTGCTTGTACATTTTCAATCTTGTCATTCCTACCCATTTCTCTGTTTCTTTTTTAGTCAATCCACAAAAATATTTTCACATCCATATCCGTTCAAGGTATATAACCACACCACAATACTGATATCATCTTCACTGATATAACCACAAATACAAATGCACCGAGTCTTTGTCTAATATATAAAACCATTCAGTATTTCTTATTTCTAGTTTTCCACAAACTTTCATTTTCTTGCTCTCTAACAAATCATCATTCCTCTCATTGTTTCTAATAGCTCAGACTCTTAACGAATATTCATGCTTGTGACTTATGTAAATATGACTTAGACTGGGGATCAGTTGCTACTGGATGCTATGACATATTTGAGATGCATGTATCTTGACACATATGTTGAAAAATTGCCCACGTAAGATACTAAATCTAGGCTCTGATACCAAAATGTAACACACAACTCTCATATAGCATTTTCCCAAACGCAACAATGATATTTGAGAATATACTCTATAAGAATGGTACGTTAAGATTATCAAAATAACACATTACAAACTTTTCATGCTTCAGACATATCTTAAGCAACTCATATTTCATTTAGGCCCATTTCAATACAAACATATTCAATCATAAAAGTCATTACATTTCAGAATTCATGTGTACATAATACAACAGTTGCGTAATGCAATGCTTAATACAAATTAACTGAAGAAATATGCAAGTGTTAACTAATCTTGACCCCTTACTCATGCTCACTTGCAGTGGCTGAACTCTGTTCAGATATGGAGCCTGATAATATATTTGGACTTTATACCAAGCCCACAATCGCGAAAGTTTGGATTAATTATTAAAGGGAAGTTATGTATTTTGTATTTTTCTGAGCATATAAATACGTTCTATTCTCCTAGTATACCGGTATCGAAAATATTCACTGTGAAATAAAACCCTAGCCTCCGTAGACATAGCCAAACATTGGTGAACCACGTAAATTTGTGTCTATTTGTTTATTTTCGCACTTGTTCTTTGATTATTGTGATTGATCGTACGTAACAACTGGTATCAGAGCTTGGTTCGTATCACAACAATATGAAAAGATGGAAAGCACGAAGGTTCAAATTGAGAAATTTGATGGAACCGATTTTAGTTTTTGGAAGATGCAGATGGAAGATTATCTGTATCAGAGAAACCTCCATGAACCCTTGTTAGGGGAGAAACTAGAAACCATGAAAAAGGAGATTTGGAATATGAAAGATCGGCAGGTGCTAGGGTTGATTCGTTTGTCGTTGGCGAGAAACGTTGCCTTCAACATCATTAAGGAGATAACAACTGCAGGAGTATTGAAGGCTCTGGCAAACATGTATGAAAAATCGTTGGCCATTAATAAGGTATATCTGATGCGTTGTTTGTTTAATTTGGAGATGGCTAAAAGTGGATCAGTCGCAGATCATATTAATGAATTTAATATGATTATCAGTCAATTAAGCTCTGTTGATATTAATTTTGATGATGAGATTAGAGCCCTAATTTTGATGTCGTCTCTACCCGAGTCATGGGATATTGTTGTTTCCACAATTAGTAGCTCCCATGGGTCTGAGAAGCTAAGAATTGATGAAGTCCGAGATGCTGTCTTGAGTGAGAGCATTCGCAAAAAAGAAATCAAGGATTCGTCTGATAACGCACTCAGTGTCAAGGGAAGGGGCAGGAGAAAGTCGAAGGGCGGCCATAGTAAACATGGTCGATCGAAATCAAAAGGGCGGGAAAAATTTTAAGGCAGAAATGAGGTCTCTTGTTGGAACTGTGGTGAAAAAGGACACTTCAAGAAGGACTGCCCTAAACCTAAGAAGAAGAAAGGCCAAAAAAACAATAAGTCCCATAAAGATGATGATTTTGTATGTTCTCTGGAAGACATTGGAGACGCCTTAATTCTTAGTATGGACAGTCCGGTTGACTTCTAGATACTTGATTCCGGTGCATCATTCCACTCTTCTCCAAATAGCGAGTTATTTCATAATGTCAAGTCTGGAAATTTTAGGAAGTTGTATCTTGTTGATAATAAAGTCTTGGAGATTGCTAGAAAGGGGGATGTTTATATTCAGACCTCAGGTGGGAGTAAATGGAAGCTACAGGATGTTAGATATATTCCTGACTTGAAGAAGAATCCGATTTCTATCAGTTAGTTAGACAGCATGAGTTACAGGGTAGTGTTCGGGGAGAGGTGAAGGGAGCTATGGTGATAGCACGGGACACAAAATCTAGAACTTTATACACTACCGTAGGGTGTTCGAACATGGTTGCTGTAGTTGATAGTACATCGAGCTCGAGTCTATGGCACAATAGACTAGGACACATAAGTCAGAAGGGGATGAAGATGCTAGCTTCAAAGGGGTATTTGTAAGGTTTGAAATCTGTTGATATGGGTTTTTATGAGAGTTGTGTTCCGGGAAAACAGAAACGGGTCAGTTTCATAAGGGCTAGCAGAGAACCAAAGGCGGAATGGTTAGAACTAGTACACACTGACGTGTGGGGGCCATCTCCAGTCTTCTCTCTTAGTGGTTCGAGATACTATGTTACCTTCATTGATGACTTTAGTAGGAAGGTACGGTTTTACTTTCTAATAAGTCAGATGTGTTTGTTACCTTTAAGAGGTGGAAGGTTGAAGTTAAAAATTGGGCTAGTTTGAAGATCAAATGCCTAAGGTCTGATAATGGTGGTGGAGAGAATGATTCTACAAAATTCAAGAAGTTCTGTACTGATGAGGGAATCAGGTGCACCAAGATAGTTCCTGGCAAAGCAAGGCAAAATGGGATTGCTGAAAGGATGAATAGAACGTTGAATAAGCAAGCAAGAAGCATGAGACTACATGTTGGGCTACCAAAAATGTTTTGGGCAGATGCAGTAAACACAGCAGCATACTTGATAAATAAAGGACCTTAAGTTCCTTTGAGTTTCAAGATGCCAGAAGAGGTTTGGTCAAGTAAGGAGGTCAAGTTTACTCACCTGTGAACTTTTGGGTGTGCTACCTATGTTCGTGTTGATCTAGAGAAGAGAGACAAGCTTGATGCAAAGGTTTTGAAGTGTTATTTCATTGGGTATGGTTCGGATTAGTTTGGATATAGATTTTGGGATGAAAAGAATAGGAAGATCTTGAGACACTATGATGTGACATTTGATGAAAATGTCCTATATAAGGACAAGTATGGGGTGCAATTTAAAGATGTAGAAGAAGTGGGAGTTGAGGTTGAGTTGCAGGAAATTTCACCTCATGGTGTTGCAGCAAGACCACAGGAAAATCCAAAATATATTGTTACAGAACTAGAATAGCAGCCAATCAAACCTGAGCTAGTATTAAGGAGATCTACCAGGGTTACCAGGTCACTAGAAAGGTATTCACTATCCTTGCATTATTTGTTGTTGACTGATGGAGGGGAATCAGAATCCTTTAATGAGGCTTTTCAGGTGAAGGATTCAATCAAGTGGGAGCAAGCCATAGATGAAGAGATATGGTCACTTAAGAAGCATGATACTTGAGAGTTAACCGAGTTGCCTGCAGGGAAGAAAGCTTTGTTGAACAAGTGGGTCTATAGAATCAAGAATGAAACTGATGGTACAGTTAGGTTCAAGACTTGATTTGTGGTTAAGGGATATTCACAAAGGAAAGGTATTGACTACACTAAAATATTCTCTCCTATTATGAAGTTAACTACAATCAGAATTTTGCTGAGTATTGTTGCAGCGGAGGACTTTCACCTTGAGTAGATGGACATAAAAACAACATTTTTACATGGGAATCTAGAGGAAGAAATCTACATGTAGCAACCTAAGGGATATGAGGTTCCTGGTAAGGAACACATGGTGTGTAAGCTCAAGAGGAGCTTGTATGGATTGAAGCAGGCTCCAAGATAGTGGTATAAGAAGTTTGACTTTTTTATGTTCGGAAATAATTTTCACAGGAGTGAAAAGGATCAGTGTTATTACATTAAGAAGTTTACTGATTCCTTTGTTATTTTACTTTTGTATGTGGATGATATGTTGATTGTAGGTTCAAGTATGGAGGAGATAAATAATCTTAAAAGGGAGATTGTCATTAAAGTTTAAGAAGAAAGATTGGGTGCAGCAAAGCATATTCTAGGGATGAGGATTTCCCGCGACAGGTCTGCTGGAATTCTAAATCTATCCCAGGAGCAATACACTGAGAAGGTATTGTCCAGGTTCGGAGTTGATTATGCTAAACTCAGGAGTACGCCTTTGGCTAACCATCTTAAATTGTCAAAGGAGCAATCACCCAAAATATATGGGAAACGTGAGCATATAGCAAAAGTGCCTTATGCTTCTGTAGTTGGGAGTTTGATGTATGCTATGGTCTGCACTAGTCTTGATATAGCATATGTAGTGGGAGTTGTGAGCAGATACATGTCAGATCCAGGGAAAGAGCATTAGGAAGTTGTGAAATGGCTTCTGAGATACTTGAAAGGCATAGCTAGCACCTCACTTTGTTATGAGAATGGCAAGGTAGTACTAGAGGGATTTGTTGATGCTAATCTTAGTGGAGATGTGGATTTAAGCAAGAGTACATTCGGGTATGTCTACACTATAGATAGGACAGTAGTGAGCTGGATGTCTAAACTTCATAAGTGTGTCTCTATGTTATCTACATAGGCTAAATATGTTGCAATAACTGAAGCTAGTAAAGAGATGATATCGTTGACTGATTACTTGGAAGAGTTGGGTAAGAAGCAACATGACAAGATTCTCTTCACTGATAGTCAAAGTGCCATACAACTGATGAAGAACCCAGTGTATCATTTCAGAACTAAGCACATCTGGCGTAGGTACCATTTCACTCGTCGTCTGGTGGAAGAAGGTGAGATGTGTTTAAAAAAGATTAATGGTGCTAAGAATCCAACAGACATGTTGACTAAAGGTATTGATGCTGGAAAACTAGGGCTGTGCAAGGCCTCAGTTGGTCTTCTACCTTAGCGTAGGAAATGTTGTGGCTAGGTGAGTTTATTGGGTACATTGGCATGGAGAATGAAGATGGTTAGGTTGACTAGATCAGTCTCCAAGTAGGAGAATTATTGAGATATGGAGCTTGATAATATATTTGGACTTTATACTAGGCCCACGATAGCGAAAGTTTAGATTAGTTATTAGAGGGCAGTTATGTATTTTGTATTTTCTTGAGCATATAAATACATTCTATTCTCCTAGTGTACCGGTATCGAAAATATTCACAGTGAAATAAAACCCTTGCTGTTGTGGACGTAGCCAAACATTGGTGAACCACGTAAATCTTTGTGTGTTTGCTTTTTTTTGCACTTGTTCTTTGATTATTATGATTGATCGTATGTAACAAACTCCAATTGGTCTAATTAAATAACTCCTCTAAACCTAAAAAGTCACGTTGCAATTTTGGTGAGTTTTGTGAACTCAGTAAAGTAATCATCCTCAATGGTTCACTCTTGTCATACAACACAACAATTTATATTATCATGTAATTCACTTCAACTTGGTCACATCAAGTAATATTATGAATCACTTGTTCATAAATCTCATAATTCAAACACAAGTTTATACCATTTATTATACATATTCATACAAGGTAAGTCATCATAATAATGCAGTTATTCAATTTATTCATATCATATTTGAATGCAATGTTTATGAGACTGAATTCATTTATTACATTGTTGTGACTGTGTGCCTTTTTCACTGTCCCGTATCCGTTGTGGATACCGGGCTCTTTCTTACTGTCCCTTATCCGTTGAGGATACAGGACTCTTCAAACACATTGAGCCTTAGGCTCTTTCCACAATTTTCTGAGCTTTAAGCTATTTTTCACTGACAACATCAATCATAACTGCCTTTATATTTCATGCATTGGAATGAAACGCATTCCTCAAATTCAATCAATTATGCACATTCAGTCACATTCATATTCTTTTTCATTCGCATTTTTCATCGGACTTTTAGTCCGGCATTCAACACTCAAGTTGAGAAATAAATAGTCAGTCACATTCACATTCAAGTAACACTTCCAATGTTCTATGCATACATCAAACTCCTCAGACATTTCATGTCTGGAATTCAGTACACAAACGTCACATATAACAATTCAATGCAGTATCAAACATAACAAATTAAGGTGAGACCATCTTAGGTTGCTCACAGTACGCTTTCGTATATGCTATTGCCTGGATGGTTCGGTAATGTTGGAATGATGGTGTACATCTTGAGCATCTAAATACACATACATTATACACATTACTAACTTGATCAATCAAATACATATTCAACTATGCACATATATATGTGCCATATGCAATGCATGCTCAATGATTATCCAAGGTATATTTCCTTAATCACAATTCATAATCGTTTAAACATTATCATTCGAATACATCTTGTTAACACCTAGGTTAATACCTTAAATACACTTGATCATGCTCAATTCATTAACTATTCCAGCTTTTTCCTTAAAATAGACTTTCGGGTCTACTTTACATGATCATTATGATAAGGAAAATGGTGTATTTATATAACACTTTCTTCTAGACAATTGTTCCCCTGTGCCTTAAGTTTCTAATGACATCAAGATCATACAATTTGGTTTATTATTCTATGAGTTATGCTCAAAATACTACAAACTGAGTAAATTTGAAATTTTGGCTAGGGCATGATCATGCATTCAAGTTGTACAATTCATATGTCTCAATTACAATATCCAAAAATTACAAACTTTATACCAATTGAAAGCTAAGAGAAGAAGCTACAACTTTTGTGAAGACACCTTTGTCTTAATTGGACTAAATCAATACAGTTGATTTGATAACAACAGGATATGATTTCTGTCATGGGTAGTGTTATAGCCTAAGCCAAGACTCAATTTCAAGCTAAATTTCAAGACCCTTAAGGATAGAATTCAAATTCAATTTCTTCTTAAATATTGTATCTAAATATCTCTAGTTCAACTTAAATTAAGATTCATCTCATTTGGAAATCTACAGATCAAGATATAATCGAAATACCGAAGCATGATCAGTGAAATCATTCCAGTTAACAATATTCCAGCACACTCACCATTTTCATCCTAAATTTATCATCTAATCTTTTCCAAATGGATTCATATGTCCATAAATTTTATTGGAGATGAAGAAAATGTGTTATGAGTCTATTGGTTCAAGTCTCATGTCATTTGAATGTCAAGAGAAAAAGTTATAACGAAAAGAACAAAGGATGTTTTGAGAAAACACTATAGCTAACATATTCTAGCAATTCTTCTTCACCAATATCACATGCATTTCAGTCCATTTCAAACATTATTCTCATATCATTTAACATGTCTTAAAGCTCATATTGTTACTTACCTATTAGATTTCCCATTGAACACAAAATTTCAAATTAAACCAAGTCTCCAATCATGCAAGATCAATCACAAACTCTAGGTGAAAACAGATTATGGATAGTAATAAGAAGACCACTTTCAGTTGGTTTTCTTAGCTATTTTGTGTAAAGTAAAAAGGTGGTTTTGGTGCAACAATTTGGCTAGGGTTCAGGCAAAATACAAAGGAAATAGGAAGCAATTTCGGTGGATAAAAGTGAGGGAATCAATAGAAACATTGCTGCTGGAGTTGGCTCCATTAACTTACTAGGTGTCACCATTAAAGCACAACACTTGTCCTAAGGCATGTCTTACATTTGCCTTATCAAGATGCTGCCATTTGTCCCTTACTAAATTAGTCCACATGTCATATAATAATTGGTCCAATTGTCATTTAATTACTAGTCCATTTGTCACACATTTAATTATGTCAAATGTCACTCAATTTAAGGCTTAATCAACCAAAATTTTCAAGTATCAATTTATCCTATCACTTAACATTTGTCCTAGTCCAAATGTACAATTTATTTTGTCAATCTCTCAATTAATCACAATTAATTCCAATTCACTATTTGAAATCCAGTCATACAAAAATACAAGACATACACAATTTATATCATTTTCACTTAACATTTTTCATACCCCGGGACACGTCAATTAAGTGTCATTTGTCTAATTCACAATTCATGTGTGTATGCTCATATCATGCCTTTGAATATAATTATCATATAACTCATTAGTCTAACTCTTTAAATATCTCAATCATTTGAGAGACGGAATGCTACAAATTTAGCATCAACCTGAAAAACAGACTGATGGCTTAACTACTGTTGGTACTCCCAACCTTCCTAACACTATCCAAAGTTCATTTCTCTTGGCATTTGTATTGAATTTCCATTGCTGAGAGCCAGATTTACTCTTGTAATATCTATGGCTTTTTTAATATATTTCTTTTAATTTTTTAAAAATATAATAAAAAGTAAAATCTTAAGAATTAAATATAAGATTAATAAAAAACATTCAAATTTTGTCTAAATTTATATCTTTAGAAGAAATAAACTTCTCAATATTGTTCCTGCTTAAGTCTAACTCCTCCAAGTTGGTTTTGTTGAACAATCCTAATAAATAATAAAAAAGAAATTAAATATATATAATAATTATTATGCATTAAAAATTAAAATGACTTTTTTGGATGCAATTAATAATATCATAAAATATAAATGAATAATTCATAAGAAAAAGACATCTTAAATTGATCCACTCAATTTATTAGAATTCAATGACAAAGTTTTGAGAGATTGAAATCCATAAAATATTGGTAAAAAATTATTAGTCACCATTCTTTTCCAAATAAAGAGCCTCCAAATTGTTCAACCTTTGCAATCCTTCAAAACTTATATATATATATAGATTGTCATAAATTGGCGTATATATAAGCTATACAGATTGTCATATCTTGCCATTTTAATTCAACTTCATTTGTTTTTTTAAACAAATTCTAACATTTAAG
>JANIJH010341827.1:0-19178 GCA_024520975.1 Erythroxylum areolatum
TAAAACAACATCCAAACTTCCAAATTTCACATCTTCCAATTTTCACAATCAAAAATAACATATTATACATCATTGTATAGCTATGAAATCCGTCTATAACTTTCAATAAGCTACTTGATCCAATTCAAATCATATCAGTCTAGAATTTTCCTCAAAACACAGTACACACAAATCTACACTTATGAGCATTTTTCAAACACAAAGCAAAATAACTTAAATTCGAATGATCATAACTTTCAATACCGATATCGAAAAATGTCATACTTCATAGCAATAAAAAGCTATCAACAGAAGCTACAACTTTTATGAAGATTATTTTATCAAATTCTGCCTAAATCAACCCAGAAAAATTCATAAAGATTTCACATCAAAAAGTCAACTCTGCTACTATTCATCCCAATAATTTCAGACCTACAATTCCCTAAAATTTAATACTTTTACTATTCATTTCTTGCTTTTCAACTTCCATTTAAATTAAATTATTCACTATAATTGTCATGGTACCCTTATACACACAAATTTATTCAAAATTTCTAAGTCATCAAAAACCAAAATCTACTTCTTTTCACATCAATTTCATTCAACTCTAAAACACCCACAACACATACGTACTCAAAACACTCATTTAATTTCATTTAATATTTCTAAATTTCACTAAAAGATCGGGGTCCAACATAGTGGCCCTTACGTCTAGCGTTTCCTTCTTTGGAGTCATGTTGGTAGCATAATACAAACAACCAAAAACCTTCAACTTGTCATAATCTAGTGTCGTGTGATATAACAACTCAAAAGGAGATTTCCAATCAAGAACTGCAGTGGGTAATCGGTTGATAATATAAGCTACAGTTAAAATTGCCTCTCCCAAAATCTGTTAGGCATCTTTGCTTGAAATAACAATGCTTTGGCAACCTGTAACAAATGCTTATGCTTCCTCTTCGCGATTCCATTCTGCTGTGGAGTATAGGGACATGTACGTTGGTGCATGATACCCTTTGTAGTAAAGAAACTACTACAAGTGTTATTAACAAATTCTGTCCCATTATCCGACCTTACTTTCTTAACTTTAACACCAAACTGGTTTTCTATCACAGTGACAAAACCTTGCAAGACTTCAGGTACTTAAGACTTATACTTAAACAAAACAGTCCAAGTTGTGCTGCTAAAGTCATCAACAACAGTTAAAATGTAATGACAAGAATCAATACTTACCTGTTTATACAAACCCCATACATCAATATGTAAAAGCTCCATCACTTGTGTAGCATGAACAGAAGCACCAATAGGAAAAGGAAGCCTCTGTTGCTTCGATAAATGGCATATGTCACATGGAGTAATTAACTCTTTTGTACCAATACACGTAATATGCTTCATAACTGTGAATGAAGCATGACCAAGTCTCGAATGCCAAAGTGCATCATCTTTACTCATTGAGGAGTGTGAAATACAAGAATTGGAAAGTACATTTTTAGAGTAAAAAGTACTATCAATCGTATTTACTGGTATGGTGTCTATACAGGCTTTCATATAACCATTTATTACAGAGGAATCAAAGGACTTTGGGGTAAGGATGTATAGGGTTGCTACCACTTCTCCCACAGCAATGATGCTGCTACTCTTTAGGTCCTGTATTAGACAGTGCGAAGGAAAGAAAGTAAAGAAAATGTCACCAGTTTTGGCTAGTTTATTCACAGATAAAAGGTTGAACTTGAATGAGGGTAGATACAGAACATTTTCAGGAGTAAGTCTCGGGTGTAAGATCACATGGCTGACATGACTAACCATGGTGGTACAAAAATCAAGTAATTGAACAGGCATATGATTCTCAAGTTTTCTTTTGTGTCTCATAAGATCAGTATCATAACACATGTGATTCGACGCCTCTTATTATCCAAACATTTCTACCAGATAAATGCAAATCAGGCAATGCTGTGCATTTAGAAACAGCATTATCTGCAAAGGCAAAGTTGGCAAATTCCCCTCTGCTTCCTTAGAAGCTGGCATTTTTCCTTGCACAAGCTTAGCTAGATCTTGCTGTAAGATTTGCATCTGCATCACCAAACTTCCAAGACCTCTGCTTTCGGAATAAGTTAGAGTATCAAACGATGTATCTGCAATTTCAGCAACTAAGTTAGCATTAGCCTTCTTGAAACCAGTGCCTTTCTTCTTCCATAGCTCTTCATACCATTTTGGATACCCATAAATCTTAAAACAAGTATCCTTCACATGCCCCATATTATGACAATGCTCACACTGCCTATCGAATTTTTTTCCAGACTCCTTTTTATTTCTAGATCTATCGTCTCCTCTCTTAGAGTTAGAAGCCTTAGAAAACAAGGTTGTATCAGCACTGTCAGTAGGAAACGTCATATGCACGTCTCTCTGACTCTCTACTCTTAACACCATATTATAGGCTTTGTCAATGTCAGGTGTAGGATCTAAGTTTAAGATCTGACTCCTAATGTTATCAAAGACGTTGTTCAAGCCCATGAGAAATTCGAGTAATTTAGAAGCATCTGCTCATTCCTTGAGTTTGGCGGTCATTCTCTGACAGCAAGTACAACCTGTACACTCGCAGGTAGGCAAAGGCAATAGCCTTTCGAATTCATCCCAACATTGACTAAGCTTGTTAAAATATTGTGTAACCGAATTATTTCTCTGGGCAGTAGTACTCATTTCTCTTTGCACTTGATACATCTATGTCGTGTTGCATACACCAAATCATTTCTCCAACACCCCCCATAGATGTTTGGCACTAGGATAATATACAAAACTATCACCAAAATCCTTAGAGATGGAATTTCGAAGCCAGGGTTTTATCATTGAATCCACTCTCTTCCACTTCCGGTGCTGAACAGAATCTGCAGGTGGCTTCAACGTTCCGTCTATGAAACACAGTTTATCCTTTGCCTCAAGAAAAGTTCAAATAGCTGTATTCTAGCTAAAATAGTTAGAACCAGTCAATGGCATCGCCACAAGCGCCATACCTGGATGATCGAAAGCATGCAAGAAATACGGATCATCCTCAATACTTGCTGCAGGTCGAATACGAATCTCCTCTCTATCTGCCATTATTGAGTTTCAAGATCTTTACCTTTTGAGAAACTGTCTGGCTCTGATACCATGAACAAGCTGGTAACTGCTTTTAGAGAGAAGTAAAAATTGTATTTTCTATTCACTTCTTACTTCAAACCCAGTATCTGGTACATACATTAACAGATACATTAACAGAGCTACACTATTAACTCTATACTAATAACTGTCAATTAATTAACTAAACAGCTAACTATACAGCTACGTTACTTCTACAAGATCTTTTATTCCTAAAGATCTATTCTTTTTATCCCTCTATTCTCAACTATCCAATTTAATTTATTGCATAGTTGAGATCAAAGGAAGAGGAGAGACTGGAGGATCAGAAGACCGGTTCCCAAAAGTCAGAGCCAAAGATGTATGTAAGATAGCACATCTCCTGAGATGACCTGATGCTGTGAGGCCAAACATACAAGCTCAAAGACTCAAAGTAGTCTTTCAACAGGCTGAAACTTCCTAAACCGCAATACTTTGGTTTTGACTACGATATTATGGATAAAGCCTACGTTTTGAGCCTCTCTTGATGAGCTTTGTCTAATGTTTGTCACATCAACTGTGTTGGTAATAGTTTTTCAAGTTAGAATTTCTTCCTTTCCAATTGCAGGCAATTGATGTTGCCAATCGGTGCAAACTCTTCCGATTATTAGTGGCAGATCCTTGCCTTCTTATAAGATTCCATATGTAATTAACACAAATTTTATGTTTAACAATTTGAATACAACGATACCTTAGTTATAACATAACACACACAGGAAAAATCAAGTTTTGAGAACTTAGGAGCCATATTTTCCCTTCTTAATTTATCATTCAAGTTGTGGACCTTAGTAAATGCAAGAATTGTTCTCTTCTCGCTGATTTGTAGCTAAGTTATAAGAAACTTCTTTTGAGCAATCACAACATTTTTTCTTACCTAAGTATAGATGCCCTTTCTCATTCTCTTTATACTTTGTCTTTATCTCGATCCGCCTAGTAAATAGTCATAAAAGCTTTTAATTGCTACCGTGGGGCTGCAAAATAATAATAGGTTGGCAAATAAAGGTTTATTAAGGAGAACCCTTCTATCTATTAAAGAAAAGAATTATGAATGTAAAATTGTACTTATTTTACTATCAGCTTTAAAAAGTTTAAATATACTTCTTTTAACAATCTAACACTTCTTTCCATCTTTATAATTCAAATTGTAGAATCTTAAGTGAAAAATATAATAAAATAGTTGTTATTTATTTAAATTCTAATTCAAAAATAAAATTATCTACTTTTCTATCTTTTTTTTTCTATGAGTGAATCTCTTTTTATTTTGGTCAAAAGTAACTATCCAATTATATTTCCTTTTGGTCAGATATTGTTGACTTTTGATAGTTGTTTATTAGCTAGAGTGGATGATCCATTGCCATAAAGCATATATTTGTCACCAAAATTAAAATTGTTATTTTTTATTAGGAACGTCTAATCACTTGACGTGGTATGGCTTAGCTTTTGTTCAAGTGGAAGCGTACATGGTGGGAATGCTGGGAGACTTTGCACTGTTGATGTGAAAAAGTGAATGGTAAATTACGTGGAACAAAACACAAGGTGGCGACCATATTTTGGAAGTAGTACAGGTTTGAAGGATGAGTTTTGAGTTTTGGTGTTTCTTGTGACGAAATCGATTGGGAGACTGACTTAAATTTAGGGGGGAGCTTATTTAAGAAGGAATGAGAATGGATCAATGGAATGAATGGTAATGATTGGTTGATTATTATGATTGATTGAATATTTTTTTTATACCAAAGTTTTAGGTAATGGTTCATACTTTCTATGTGTGAGAGGAATGAGTTTGATTCCTATCAACATTAATATTTTTTAACTTTTTAATTAAATATAATTAAATATAATTAATTAAAATACATTTAATTAAAATATAAATATAATTAATTAAATTAATTAAGATAAAATCTAATTAATTAAATAATTAATCAAGATAAAATCTAATTAATTAATTAAAATATAATTAATTGATTAAAGTCTAATTAAAATATAATTAATTAAATGATTAATTAGAATCTAATTAATTAATTAAAATCTAATTAATTAAAAATATAATTTAGTAATTAATTAATTAATTAATTAGTTAATTGCAATATAATTAATTAAAATATTATTCATTAATTATTTAAAATATAACATCATTTGCATTATCAGAGGCATGTAAATTGTATTAAATTGTGTTACTTGTTTTATCATAACAATGAAACAGGGGATATTATGGTCGTGACAATGAATTGCACAATATTTTGGATGATTAAACTATATTTTGAAGATATTATATAACTAATAATATGTTGATGCAAGAAAATACTATAGTATTTTTTTTCTTCAAGAGTTATTGGAAAGGAAAAACCGCAATATACTTGATTTTAAACATTTTGTTAATATAATTAGAGTGAATAAATTAAAAATAATCATTTAAAATTTGATATAAATGAAAATTTTATAAAATATTTATTTCTTAACATTTTTAATAAATCAATCACTATCAATAGTAATGGTAATCATTCCTTCATCTTAACCAACCATCATAGTTATAATGATTATATCTATTCTCATTCCTCACTGTATTCATTCTCATTCTCATTGTCCTCTGTGAATCAAGCGCTCCCTTAAATGATGAGAAATTTTATGGTCCAGTGCGATTCAATGGGCGTCGTCAAAGAAGACGAGAGAAATCGTAATTTTTCAAGGAGGCGATACAAAAAAGAGAGAAGATTCAATCTTGGTGGTATCTGTAGGAAATGTGACTGCAAGCTAGAACCAAACTAGAGAGAATAAACGATTATGGTTGATAACCAATGGTGGCGGCCACAAGAAAAGACCCTTCCTCTCCCATCAATTTTCCAAGCGTTTGTATACACAGGGTGGTGCACAGCGCAGTTAGCTGAGCTCTGAGCTATCTACACAGGACTCTCCCTGGCTTGGCAGTTGGGCTTTTGTAGGATAAAGCTGCAAGTGGAATCGTTAGGGGTGCACCAGCTCCTTTTTTTAGTGACGTCCCGCTCTCAGTCGAGCAATCCTATCGTCATGGGTATCCTGGAACTCCTCACCAGGAACTGGTCTGTTGTTCATTGGCATGTGTACCGAGAAAGCAATAGATGCGCCGACTGACTCGCTACCTAGGCAGGTCCGGTAGACATTGATATCACCTATTTTGATGTTACACCCCCAGGGTGCCTTCCTCTCTTTTTAGAGGATCTGTTGGGGTGCTGTTTCTCCCGTCTCATTTAGTGTCCTGTGTATTTTTCCCTTTATACCAAAAAAAGAAGAAAGAAAAAAAAATGAAACTAAGCTCCATTGGTGAGAATAAATCTTCTGTTTCACCTACCCTTTTTTAATAGATCTCATTCATTCATTATACTAAATTAGATGGTTGAAATTTACAGAAACAAGGGGAATAGATCAATGGGAACAAAAAATCTGCCCCGTTTAAATGAGTCAGTTAGAGCATGACGTGGCTTGAGATTCGACAAATTTGACCAGGGTGAAATTAGGGTCTGATTTTAATTAAAGTTAATATTTGTTGAATTAATTATAGATTAAAATATAATAATATTTTTTAAATTGAAAAATTAATAAATATTTTTTAAACGGGTCTCATTTATTATATACCACAAATATAACAAATTGAGGTACATATGACTAATAAAATAACAAAATATTGTATTTTACTAATTGAAAAACGATACTAAACGAGAGTTTCTTAGTGAGCTTTGGTACATGTAACCAAAAATATCAGTCCAATATCAATCTAAATCGTAATTTTGAAAAAATTATAGTGCTAAATTGAAAAAAATTCAAATTTACTCTGCAATAGAATAATAATTTTTTATATAAAAAAGAAAGATTTTATAAATTAAGAATTTATTTGATAAATAATGAAGATACAAATAAATATGTATTAAATAAAATTTTTTATGTAATTGAGATTATACAAAGTGATTATAGATCATATAATTAAGTATATTAATTGAATATAATTTAAATATATTTAATGAACTTTTTAAAATTATATATATTTCATATTGAAAATGTATATAAAATTATTAATATAACTTTTGAAATATGCAAAGATAACATCTTAAATTAAATTTATAAATGCATGTTTTTTATTTTGTAGTATTCTTAATTATATATTTGCACGATAATTAAACGATATTTTTCTTATATTAACTATTGTGGTTATTGTTTATATGAAAAATTTGTTAAAAAATAATATTAATAAGAATAAGGAGATAGTTGGTATATCAAAGTTATATTATAATGATTTCTTAAGGCAAGATTGAAATAAATTGACAAGTCTTGCTACTTATACATTTTGCCTTATCTTTGACATATTAAATTGGGTGTAAAGTTTTGTAAAACAGTTTCTTAGCTCTAAAAGATATAAGACAACAAGAATAGGATTTAAAAAAGAGAGTAATAAGTCGAGTTAACATTGAGAAAGAGGGAGCTACAATAATGAAGAGGATAGCTATGATATTCAAAGTTAAAATAGGTCAAAAAATGAAGATAAAATTTGTCGTGATGGTTTATGGGGAAAACATCATAAATAAAGCATTATTGCTGTTAAGTTATTCTATTTATAACAAAAAGTACAACTACCAATTTTTTTATTGATTTTTTTTTGTACATGACTAGCGAGTATTAAAAAAGTCATTGATGATTGATGGTAATAGATTTTCAGTTTCATAGATAACTTGTTAAATTTTGGGCCATATTTTTGTTGTTTTTTTACTTTTCTTGTTTCATTTGTAATTTTTTACTCTCCATTTCATGTTATTATATTTTTAATGATTATATTAATCTATATTCAAAATTAAAGTTATTCAAATAAAATTCTGTAATTAGTGTTTCTTATCATAATGCTTATTACAGGTGCTTTATCTTTTATTTATTTCTCTTTTTTTAGAAAGGAAATTTGTTGATAGAAAAAATTATTGCCTTTAAAATCTATTCTCTTTATTCCTCTTTATTCTCAACCATTCAATTTATTACATTAGATTGTTGAGATCAAAGGAGAGGAGGGACCAGGTATGAGGGTCAGAAGTTCTGTTCCCAAAAGTCAGAGCCAAAGATGTACGTAGGATAGCAACATCTCCTGAGATGACCTGCTGCTGTAGGCTCAAAGTTGTCTTTCAACGGCCTGAAACTTCCTAAACCACAATACTTTGGTTTTGATTATGATATTATGGATTAAGCATAAGTTTTGACGTCTCTTGATGAGCTTTGTCTAATGTTTGTCGCATCAACTGTGCTGGTCATAGTTTTTCAGGTTAGAATTTCTTCCTTTCCAATTGCAGGCAATTGATGTTGCCTATCCGTGCAAACTCTTCGAATTATTAGTAGCACACTCTTGCCTTGTTATAAGATTCCATATGTAATTAACACAAATTTTATGTTTAACAATTTGAATACAACGATACCTTAGTTATAACATAACATACACAGGAAAAATCAAGTTTTGAGAACTTAGGAACCATATTTAATTTCCCTTCTTGATTTATCATTCAGGTTGTGGACCTTAGTAAATGCAATAATTGTTCTCTTTTCGATGACTTGCAGCCAAATTATAAGAAACTTCTTTTGAGCAATCACAACCTTTTTTTTAAAGTATAGATGCCCTTTCTCATTCTCTTTTTACTTTGTCTTTATCCAATCCTCCTAGTAAATAGTCATAAAAGCTTTCAATTGCTTATTTCTGTGGGGCTGCAAAATAATAATAGATTGGCAAATAAAAGTTTATTAAGGAGAACCCTTCAATCTATTAAAGAAAAGAACTATGAATATAAAATTATTCTTATTTTATTATCAGCTTTAAAAAGTTTAAATATACTTCTTTTAACAACCTAACACTTCTTTCCATCTTCATAATTCAGGTTGTAGAATCTTATATAAATGAAAAATATAATAAAATAGATGTTATTTATTCAAATTCTAATTCAAAAATAAAATTATCTACTTTTCTATCTTCTTTTTTTCTATGAGTGAATCTACTTTTAATTTGGTCAAAAGTGACTGTCCAATTATATTTCCCTTTGGACAGATATTGTTGACTTTCGATAGTTGTTTATTAGCTAGAGTGGATGATCCATTGCCATAAAGCATATATTTGTCACCAAAATTTCAAAACTAGTATTCTTCAAATTAGTGGTATAATCATATAAGACCTTAAGTGTTTTATAGTTGTTCTTCAATTATTTGTCCTCTTCTTCTTTAAAAATTTCTTGAAATTTTTTGTGATGAGTTTTATGTCATCCTTATCACTATTCTAATCATCAATTTCTCATCCTTGAAGACTTTAAACACCATATTCTTCTTGTTGGATCCATTTTTTCTTTATACAATCCATTCATCTGCACTTCTTGGGCAAAATGTATAAGTAGCAAGACTGGTATAAAGTTTTGTAAAACAGTTTCTCAGCTCTAACAAACTGGTATACTAAGTCGATATAAACTGTTGTGTTATGCTGATTTACGTGTATAAATTGGGAATCTTTAAAAAGATATAGGACAACAAGAATGGGATTTAAAAAGGAGAGTAATAATTCGAGTGAACATTGAGAAAGAGGGAGCTACAATAATGAAGAAGGAAGCTACAATAATGAAGAAGATAGCTACAATAATGAAGAAGATAGCTATGATATTCAAAGTTGAAAGAGGTCAAAAAAATGAAGATAAAATTTGTCGTGATGGTTTGTGGGGAAAACATCATAAATGAAACATTATTGCTGTTAAGTTATTCTATTTAAACTACCAATTTTTTGTTGATTTTTTTTTGTACATGACTAGCGAGTATAAAAAAAGTCATTGATGATTGTTGGTAATAGATTTTCAGTTTCATAGTTAACTTGTTAAATTTTGGGTCATGTTTTTGTTTTTTTCAACTTTTCTTGTCCCATTTGTAATTTTTACTCTCCATTTCATGTTATTATATTTTTAATAATTATATTAATCTATATTCAAAATTAAAGTTATTCAAATAAAATTCGGTAATTAGTGTTCCTCATTATAATACTTATTACAGGTGCATTATTTATTTATTTCTTTCTTTTTTTAGAAAGGGAATTTATTAATAGAAAAAAGTCAGTGAACAGATCTTTTGTTTTTAAAGATCTATTCTCTCCATAGGCGGAGACACATGGGACTCAGTGGGATACTGGGGGCTTCCAAAATTTTAAAAAATTAAAAATTTTTAATTTTTTAATATATATATATATGTATATGTATATGTAAGAGTGAAGTTATTTGGAGATCATTGATGCATTGAGCCCTTCAAAAATTTTAAAAATTAAATATTTAAGCCCTTTTATTTTAAATTTTTGACTCCGTCATTGATTCTCTCTATCCTTTTTTGTTATCAACCATCTAATTTATTGTATTAGATAGTTAAGATCAAAAGAAGAGGAGGGACGGGGTATGAGGATCAGAGGATCGGTTCCCAAAAGTCAGAGCCAAAGACGTACGTAGGATAGCAACATCTCTTGAGATGACCTGATGCTGTGAGGCCAAACATACAAGCTCAAAAGCTCAAAGTTGTCTTTCAACGAGCTGAAACTTCCTACACCACAATACTTTGGTTTTGACTATGATAGTATGGATAAAGCATAAGTTTTGAGCGTCTCTTGATGAGCTTTGTCCAATGTTTATCACATCATCTGTGTTGGTATGTTTTTCAAGTTAGAATTTCTTCCCAATTGCAGGCAATTGATGTTGCCAATCCGCCGTGCAAACTCTTCAGATTATTAGTAGCAGGCTCTTGCCTTGTTATAAGATTCCATATGTAATTAACACAAATTTTATGTTTAACAATTTGAATACAACGATACCTTAGTTATAACATAACATACACAGGAAAAATCAAGTTTTTGAGAACTTAAGAACCATATTTTCCCTTCTTGATTTATCATTCAGGTTGTGAACCTTAGTAAATCCAATAATTGTTCTCTTCTCGATGACTTGCAGCTAAATTATAAGAAACTTCTTCTGAGCAATCACAACATTTTTTTTAAAGTATAGATGCCCTTTCTCATTCTCTTTTTACCGTCTTTATCTCGATTCTCCTAGTAAATAGTCATAAAAGCTTTTAATTGCTACCGTGGGGCTGCAAAATAGTAATAGGTTGGCAAATAAAGGTTTATTAAGGAGAACCCTTCAATCTATTAAAGAAAAGAACTATGAATATAAAATTATACTTATTTTATTATTAGCTTTAAAAAGTTTAAATATACTTCTTTTAACAACCTAACACTTCTTTCCATCTTCATAATTCAGGTTGTAGAATCTTATATAAATGAAAAATATAATAAAATAATTGTTATTTATTCAAATTCTAATTCAAAAATGAAATTATCTACTTTTCTATCTTCTTCTTTTTTTGTATGAGTGAATCTACTTTTAATTTGGTCAAAAGTGACTATCCAATTATATTTCCCTTTGAACAGATATTGTTAACTTTCAATAGTTGTTTATTAGCTAGAGTGGATGGTCCATTGCCATAAAGCATATATTTGTCACCAAAATTTCAAAACTATTATTCTTCAAATTAGTAGTATTATCATATAAGACCTTAAGTGCTTTGTAGTTGTTCTTCAATTATTTGTCCTCTTCTTCTTTAAAAATTTCTTGAAATTTTTTGTGATGAGTTTTATGTTATCCTTGTCACTATTCTAATCATCAATTTCTCATCTTAAAGACTTTAAACACCATATTCTTCTTGTTGGATCCATTTTTTCTTGATACAATTTATTGATCTGCATCTCATGGGTGAGAATGGATCTAACCAAATATTCTAGTTATGTTAATTGGATTTACGCACATTTTACAAAATTTAATACACGTAAATGCTGGTATACTAAGTCGATATAAATTAGTATACCCAAAAATTTATTTTAATTCATACTTGTTATTCTCATGCAAAAAGTTTTATGAAAAAGGAATTAGTTTGCAAAAATATTGAATTCACAAGTATGAAAGTGATTAAGTCGCATTTGTTTAAAAGATTGCTTGATTTTAATTCGTATATTCACTGATTTTAGTGAATTTCTTTTTTTTTGTGGAATCCCTCCATTGGAATGTCTTCTAAGAAGAAAGAAGGAAGAATAGCCATGAAGTACTAAAGCCACGTAATAACATGAACAATGGAATAACAAGAAAGTACTAATGCCATCGCTATTATATGTATGCGAGATCCTTGTTGAAAGCTTACAAGTGGAGAGCAGCACATGTATTGAGGGGGTTGGAGTAAGGTTCTGCAAATACCATTACATATACACGACATAGTGTTGCATACCAATTTAACAGTCGGTATCGAAGAAACATAGAATATGTTTGTTCTACGGGTTCTCACCATGTGGCAGAGGTATATATGTGGTTGGATTAGGGACAGGGTTTGTATCTGATGATTTTTTCTGAACTACCTGCATTCTCTTCACAGCCATGATGCTCGCAGTCCCTGAACCAGCTGGCTTATAGGGACGACCCAAAACCCTGGTGGGTGAAGCTGCTATAATAATAATCAAGAATATCATAATCAACGCATGAAAGAGGGTTTTCATGTTTGTGATGAATGCAGGGGATGGAACGATTAGATGTTAGAGAATAGTTGCTAGAAGGGAAGAAGTATGTGAGTTTTGCTGCCATATGCGCCGCGGTTTTATAGACCAAAAAGTCGACTTGTTGAGTATAAGCAGGAAATTACTTTCATGTATTCTTGTAAAGAAGGGAAGAAGTTACCTTGGCCTGTCAACTTATGATTGCGTCATATAGAATTGAAAATTTAAACATTTAGGTGTACTCAAGTATTTTTGGCATTGTCCAAAGTTGCGCCTTGCGTCATATAGAATTGAAAATTTAAACATTTAGGTGTACTCAAGTATTTTTTGGCATTGTTCAATCTGTACGTGAAATTCTGACTTGAGTTCCACTTGGGTTGGCAGCTCAATTTTATCAGGACAGAATGTTATCATTCTCCATGTGCATGGATGCGTAGCATGGATATATATATGTGTGTGTATTGATGCATAGCATGGATGCGTCCATTCAGGATCTAATCAGTCCATCCATCTATCAAGTAATAAATTTTAACGCAATCGGATTTTGACACATCCTGCTCGTCAGCTAAACCGAAAAATCCAAGCCTAAAACAAAATACGATAAACAGTCGCAGAGGCTTTTCCATCAAATCATCCACTATAGAAAACAGCGGATAACATGTCGTCCAGTGTAAGTTTCAATCTATTCTACTCTAGCTATGTCTTTTTTTGTTTTTTGTTTTGTTTTTCTGTCTACGTCTCCTTTCATTCATTATTCAAATTGCAATTGGGAAATTTTAGCAATCGAATTAGAGTAGATATTAAATATCTTATGATTTCAGAAAAAAATTACGCGCACGGGAAGAGTTGTCTTTTGGTGAAATAAAGGAAAATGAACAGAGAATCGATGAAAAGAGGAGAGCTGTGTTTGATGTCTGAATCTGATGTGATGTTACGTACTTGTTTGCGTTTTCAGTTCCGTATGATTCAAACCTTTCATTGTCAGGATTTGGATTTTTCGTGATTTAAACCTGTCATTTTCGTTATGCCATTTTCGCATGGCACAAGAAAGACTTCTCGAATGTCATTTTCGCAACTATAGTATCATGACAACTCTGCTTTAAAATCTCACTAAAGTAATATTGCTTCCATGATTAAAATAACGATAAAAGATTCCTCGCACTTCATGTAATTAGGATTAGGTCACGTCCCCACTATCAGAAAAAGCTTGGAAAGGGCAAACGTCATCTACATCATGCTGGATAGAGAGATCCGTCTTCTTGTGTCCACCTTCTCTTATATGCCAAACATCAGGCCTTAATTACCACCTAATCTTTAATTTCCAATAACATATTGATATTATACCACTTAATATTTAATTAGCAATGCTAGAATAAGACTGTAACATACTTGCTTTACTGAAGATCAAGTCTAAATATAATTTTGAATCTTTTGATTTAGAAAAGAATAGAGAAAATAGATTAAAGTAAATTGTATATGCACAACTAAGTGTTTAAATTTTCAATTCTATATTGTCAACAATTATGGCTGGTAGAATTAGTACCTATCATGTCTAGTAAAGTCAAAAGTATGCCTAGTAAAGACAAATGTAAGGTAGGAGTAGCATGAAAGAAATTCATAACAAGCAAAAAAAGAGAGATGTGAGGTAAGAGAAAAAAGAAAAAGAAAAAGAGAGAAAATATTCTGTGTATTTTTTGGTATAATTTTTTTCTTATAATTCTTAAGTTTTTCTCAGTAGTAAAATTCTTCTATCCGTACTCGTAGTTTTTACCCTAATTTAGAATTTTTTTACGTAAAATCTGTGTGCTCATTACTATTCTCTTTCAGTCCTATTTAGCTGCGAAACTGCTCTAATCTGATCGATTTTTACAATATATATTGTCAAAGAATAGTCATTAGAAAAGTGTGTTCTACTTGGTCCTATCGATACACACACATATATCTATTTTGTCCTATCTATACATATTTATTTGGTCCTATCTATACACACATATGTCTATATATATATATAGATAGGACAAAGTAGAACACACTTTTGCAATAACTATTCTTCGAGAATATAAAGAAAATATGCGTGTGTATAGATGCGTAGCATGGATGCGTCCAGTCAGGATTCTAATCAGTCCATCCATCTATCAAGTAATAAATTTTAACCCAATCGGATTTTGATACATCGTGCTCGTCAACTAAACCGAAGAATCCAAGACTAAGCACAAGCTTTTCCATCATGTCATCCACTTTAGAAAAGAGCGGATAACATGTTGACAAATCGCGTCCAGTGTAAGTTTCAATCTATTCTACTCTAGCTATGTCTTTTTTTGTTTTTTTCTGTCTACGTCTTCTTTCATTCAGTCTTCAAATTGCAATTGGGAAATTTTAGAAATCGAATTAGAGTAGATATTAAATATCTTATGATTTCAGAACAAAATTACGCGCACGGGAAGAGTTGACTTTTTGTGAAATAAAGGAAAATGAACAGAGAATCGATGAAAAGAGGAGAGCTATGATTGATGTCTGAATCTGATGTGATGTTATGTACTTGTTTGTGTTTTCAGTTCCGTATGATTTAAACCTGTCATTTTCAGGATTTTTCGTGATTTAAACCTGTCATTTTCGTTATGTCATTTTCGCATGACACAAGAAGACTTCTTGAGTGTCATTTTCGCAGCTATAGTATCATAACAACTCATAAGCTAAAGAAAACGTAGCATCCGATTCCATAAGCTTTGTGGATAGAATTTGACTTGATGAATGGGAAAGAAAGTGGCTTTTGTGTCTATCACCATCCACAAGAAGAAACAATTCCATTCAGTTTAATCTCTGGCAATGATTAAACAATTCCTTTCAGTTTAATCACTTTTGGAGAGCATTCATGAATAAAATATGGTTCAAAGCACTATAAAAGGAGGACAATGCAACACAATAATATATACTAACAGGTGATATTCTTATATGTAATGTATGGTAATTAACTAACATTATTTTCATAAGTTGAAAGGTGACAATAAATTAAGTCAAAATTGAAAGGAAGTAACGAATTAGGAAGGAGAATTCATTAGACATATAAAATGACTATAAAAAATGGGATTAATTACAAAAAAAATCTAAACTTTACTTAATTTTGCAATTATAACCTAAATTTAAAAAAGTGACAATTAAGTACTCAAATTTTATTTTTTTTTAAATTTTAACCTGATATTAGTATTTCTATTAACGTTACTGACGTGACTTACCACATAAGACGTAAAATCCTAAACACTTATACATATCAGACTTAATTAATTTTAATTAAATTATGTCATTTTAGGATTGAAATCCTTAAATTAAATTTACTGCCTAAATATGTGGAATTGAAAACCTTAAATAAGTTCTTTCTTGCACAAAAAGAAAGATGACCTAGGTGGCAAAGTGAGATTTCATTCAGATTATTAAAAACTATGTCGTTGTCGTCTCGCACTAGCATGACAGAGTATCGTTATCTTCTCGCACTGGCATGACAAAGTTTGATTTAGGGATTTCAATCCCAAAACGATGCAATTTAGTTAAAATGAATTAAGTCTGACATGTATAAGTATTTAGAATTTTTGTCTTATGTGGCAAGCTACGTCAGCAACGCTAACGAAACTAATAACGTCGGGTTAGAATTGAAAAAATTTGCGTTAAGTTTAATTGCAAAATTGAGTTAAGTTTAGGATTTCTTTTAATAATTAACAGCCCACTTCCACACGCAGCCGTGAATTTGAAAGTAGGTATATATAGAGTTTCTATCAAAACAAGTTCATTAGGTTAGAAAACATCACCAATGTGATGTACACGGTTCTAAATTCCATCAGGCAGATATACAGGTATGAATGTGTTAGGTACAATAGGTTTAGTTAACAAAGAAATATCCACACACATATGGTTTGAGGCTCATGTATCTAATATCCACGAATCTAAACCTAGGCCATCTAGACTAGAAAGAGCTAGAAAAGGAAGTGTACCTGCAAAATTTGAAAGATGTGTCAGGTTCACCATGAGAGGATCTGAGATTGCTCTATTCTTCACCAACTTTAGCAATTCTTGTTTGATCAATTCAGAAAATGGAGGATTAGATGTACCAATAGTAGCATCTCCCACTAATTTACTTTTATCTACAGTGAATGAATTATCTTCATTCACTGCATTAGCAGTATAGTATTTCCCACTTCCTTTTCCTTTCCTATTCTACAGCTCCTTGTACCAGTCTGGTACACCAGTGAGTTTTCTTTCACATGTCTGTTCTTCTTGCAATACGAATAGTACATCTCACTCTTGTTACTACTACCCCATTTATGTTTAAATTGTTTCCCTCCTCCATCTGCAACCTTCTTAGTATTCCCTTTATTTACTAACATAGCACTATGCTCTACTCCTTCACTGAAGACCATCTGCACCTCCCTTTGCTTTTCTACCCTTAAGACCATAGAGTAGGCCTTATTGATAGAAGGTAAAGGTTCCATAACCAAAATTTGATTCTTAACATGATCATAACTCTCATTCAGACCCATTAGAAATTGCATTAACTGATTCAATGACGTCAAATCAGCTAGAGCCCTAGGTGCTCCACAAACACACTGTGCTGCTGCCCTACAAGTACACTGTGGGACAGGCATGAGACACCAAAGTTCATCCCACAATTTCTTAAGACTAGTAAAGTATTTAGCAACAAACATATTTCCTTGTGATGCTGCATTAATCTATCTTTGTAAATGATATAACAAAGGACCGTTACTTTCTCCAAACCTCTCTTCTAATTCTGACCATAATTCTTAGGCAGAAGTTGCATAAATGAAAGCTTCAACTATATCCTTTGACATTGAGTTCAAAATCCATGACCTAACCATGTAATTAGTCCTAATCCATTTATCAAATTCAACAGATCCTGGACTAGGTTTCTGACAAGTTCCATCAACAAAACCTAATTTCATCTTAGCTCCTAGATTACAGTCTTGAATGAGAATAATTTTTTGAGCTGATTTTAACTGATCTACTCCAGCTCAAAAAATTATTCTCATTCAAGACTGCAGTAACTAAACTGATACCTGGATAGTCTGATCCTTGAAGGTATGTTTGAGTTTCTTCAGGTGGAACTCTCAATTTCAGATCTAGAGTCGATCCAGCTGGAGAATTATGCGAAAAACCTTCCATCGTCACCAACGGTTCAAACTAGATGCGCACCCGTGAGAAGAAAATGGAGTTTCTAAAACCCTAACTCTTGATCCTTTGATTCGGTTGCTCCCTCAAGCATAGAAGCAAAATGGATCTGTTGATCATGATCAACAGTTGACCCCTTACAAGATCTTGATCTCTCGAATCAATCAATCAAAAACAAAAACTAATTACAACTTCATCGCCTGCTCTGATACCATGATACATTTGACCACAGAAGAGAGATAAAATAAGAACTGACTTTTATTACTTTCAAATGTACTGTACATAATAAGAATTTTCCTTTATATATATAACAAGTAAGACAAAACATAAGCTATCTTCTACTTACAAAATGACTACACTTTATTAAATAAACAATACACGTTTATTTACAAAAGCTACTCATAAAGTTAACAAAATCCATATAAAGTATGTGTTTCTCTAGGACACCACCACCGCTACCTTGGTGTTCTTCAAGATAGTTATGTTCTTGCTAAGTTTGGAAATTTTTGATGTAATAACGATAGAATGCAAACAGTTTCCTGCTGAGCTTAAAGCCTTTTGACTCTTTGTCAATGTACATAAGGAAAGGACACAGTACGCAGTCATGGTCCACTAGCACAATAAATCCATATAAAGTATGTGTTTCTCTGGGATACCACCACCACTAGGTGTATTTTCAAGATAGTTCCGTTCTTGCTAAGTTTGGTAATGGTTCATGTAATGAACACAGAATGTAAATAGTTTCCCTGCTGAGCTTAAAGCCTTGGACTCTTTATCACTCACTCCCTGCATGTACCTTGCTCAAACCACTTGT
Organism: Erythroxylum areolatum; assembly: GCA_024520975.1. Classification (NCBI taxonomy): domain Eukaryota; kingdom Viridiplantae; phylum Streptophyta; class Magnoliopsida; order Malpighiales; family Erythroxylaceae; genus Erythroxylum; species Erythroxylum areolatum. The sequence continues at coordinate 18,663 of JANIJH010341827.1, forward strand.
ATAGAGTCAAAGACATATGTATAAGCTCTTGTATGCCTAATATAGATAGCCAAGTATAGTTAGTTTACATAAAACCTTCTTTGGATTAAGCGTAATCCCTCTTTCCTATACATTCATCAATACAATCTGTCCAACTTTAGACGTATAAACACATATTTGATTTATGTCATGCATAGCAATGGTCATTTATTTGTCAGACAACTGATCCGACCAGAACCTATAGGTGAAAGAGTGAAAGGGGGTAGTTGAAAAAGCAAGGGAGAGGAAATAAAAGTCCAAATTAATTTGGTGTTTGTCCAAAAGTGACAAAAGAAAAAATAAATGCATGTGGTATGCCATAAACCATCTTCTACCAGCATAAATATACGATGTTGCTTCTCTTAAGTAAAAGTAAATGGCACACCCTCTGTCATGCTGACCGAGGCCCGATTTTTCAAAAAACTGAGCCCAATTGTGATCTCTAATTATGAATGTTTGATTGAGAACGAGAGGAGCAGAGTACTATCATTTGTAGCC
>JANIJH010342347.1:0-19171 GCA_024520975.1 Erythroxylum areolatum
TTCACGCCCCTTACTCGACAACCCCGAAGGGCCACCTCGGGATGGGAATTCGGGACCCGGGCCCAACAGACTACCGTCTCCATACTCGTCCCTTACCAAACTGTTAGCTCTGATACAACTTATTGTAAAATACGGGAGATAGAAAGATAAAGGAGAACACTCCAGCAATCTAAATAACTCATTTTGATTTGGATTTCTTGTCCAATTTTGAAAATAAACTAATACATGATATTTACACCTCTTGGAATCAATATAACTCTTGAAAAACATAAGATAATAAATGCAAGATACATACATAAGAAAAAATACAAGAATTCTCAAAATACACAAACTAAATAATGAATCAAGTTTAATTAGATGCTCCATTAATATAATTGAATTTTTTAACATCCTCCCTTTGACTTAATTCTTCTTGGTAACTCCAATCTATGTACGCAACTTAGCAAAACTTTCAAAATTCAATCCTTTGGTAAAAATATCGATAATTTGACTATCACTTCTCACATAAAAAGCTCTTCTTTGTTCTCAACACACTCCCTTATGAAATGAAACTTTGTATTTAAGTGCGTACTTCAATCATAGAACATAGGATTCTTCCCTAATGTTATAGAAGATTTGTTATCCATAAAAATAGAGGTAGCTTTATCTAAAGTCACATATAGCATCTTCAAAAACCTTCTTAATCAAATTACATGTGTGATACAAAAAATAGCTGTGATATATTCGAGTTCACATGTAGATAAAGTCACAATGGGTTGTGTTTTAGAACTTCAAGTAAAAGCAGTGTCACCCATGAAAATATAAACTTGCTTGTGCTCTTTCTATCATCAACATCGCCTTCCTAATCATTATCATTATAACCAATAAGTTGAAAATTTGATGAAGAATAATAGTGCAAAACATAGTCAATAGTACCTTTGATATATCAAAAAATCCTTTTAGCCATTGCCATATGAGTTCTAGTGGGAGCTTCCAAAAAATGATTTACAACCCCCACTCTAAAGAGAATATTGGGTCTTGTGTAAGTCAAATATCTCAAGCTTCTAACAAGACTCCTAAAAAGAGTTAAATCCACCTTTTCACCTTCATCAAACTTTGACAATTTTATTTCACATTTAATTGGGGTATTAATGAGCTTGCAATTCTTCATCTTAAATTTCTCAAGAATCTTTCTTGCATAAACTCTTCAGAAATAAAGATACCATCATCATCTTGCTTCACATTAATAGCAAGGAAATAGGACATAAGTGCTATATCAGTCATTTCAAATTCTTTAGTCATCACCTTATTAAACTCTTCAAACATCTTTGAATTGTTACCCGTGAAAATCAAGTCATCAACATATAGGCATACATGAAGAATGCTTCTACTTTCACCTTCTTTGACGTAAAGAGAACATTCTTGGGGACATTTGATGAATCTATAGCTTTGGACATACTTATCAATGCGGCTATACCAAGCTTTTAGAGCTTGTTTCAATCTATATAATGTATTCTTTAACTTCAGCACTTTATCTTCGTGTCCTTTCACCAAATACCCCAATGGTTGTTGGATAAACACCTCTTCTTTAAGGTAACCATTCAAAAATTCTGATTTGACATCCATTTAATAAATCTTCAATCTCTTTTGTGCTGCTAAATAGATAATTAATCGAATGGTCTCTAAACAAACACCTCATCATAATGTACTCCGTTTTGTGACTATATTTAGTAACAAGTCTTGCCTTGTACCTCTTTACTTCTCCTTGAGTATTTCTTTTGACTTTATATACCCATTTCACACCAATCACCTTTTTCCCTTTTGGAAGAGTAGAAAGCTCCCATGTGTCATTCTTTTAAATTGCCTGAATCTCTTCATTCGTTGCACATCTCCATTTCTTTTCTTCTATAACTTCTTTAAAATGCAGCGACTCGAAATCGGCAAGAGACGGTGTAGTGTTATACATTCTACCATCTCCGTGAACTCATAAAGATCTCATAGACTCCTTCTTTCTCTAGGACCCTTGGAAGAACTTTGAGGAGGACTTTCATTTCTTTTAGGATTGGGTGATTGAGGAGGAGTATGAATATCTTCATGCCTATCATGTTCAAAATCTCCAATAATAGGAAATGAAACACTTTCTTCATTTTTAGAGACATCTAAGTTCCACGAACTTTCTTCATCAAAATCAACATTTCTACTAATTACAATCTTCCCATTGGTAAGATTAAACAACTTATAGCCCTTAGAATTAAAACTATAGCCAATGAAGACATACTTTTTACTTTTGTCATCTAACTTCGATCTCATCTCTATATGAAAATGAGCATATGCTATGCTTCCAAAAATTTGCAAATGAGAAACACTTGGCTTTTTACTGCTCCAATCTTTTTGAGGAGTCATCCGACGAACACTTTTAGTAGGAGATAAGTTGGACAAGTATATATTGCAAGTAGTAGCTTCGACCCAAAACTCTTTAGGCGCATTCTTGCTTTTTAGCATGCTCCTTGCTATGTTGAGAATAGATATATTCTTACATTCCATAACTCCATTTTTGTTGCAAAGAGTATAGAACCGTAAAAAAATGACGAATGCCTTTAACTTCGCAAATTTATTGAACTCCAGGGAAGTGAACTCCCCCTCTATCTGTCCTCAAAGATTTGATGACAAATCCACTCTCATTTTCAACTTGGGCTTTGAACTTTTGAAAAACTCCAAAAGCTTCATCTTTCCTATTTAAAAAATAAACCCAAGTTTTGTGAGAAAAATCATCTATGAAGAGTAAGAAATAGTTTGCTTTACCATAAGAAGATGGCTTAATTAGGCCACAAATATCCGCATGAACAAGTTAAAGTAAATTGATGGTTCTTGTGGTGGACTCCTTTGGAAAATGCTTTCTCACTTGCTTTCCCATGACACACCTTCACATAATTTATATGGTTCAATTATGTGAGTAATGATTGGTAAACCATTCACTATATTCTCTTTTTCTAATAAATTTAATCCTCTAAAATTTAGATGAAGAAATATCATATGCCAAAGCCAAGAGAAGTCTTTGACATGTGTCTTCAAGCATCTTGGGTGATTAACATTGACATTGAACTTGAACATTCTATTATTTGATATAGGCACCTTATTGTTAAGTAGTGTGCTTCATCTCTTAAAGTGCGACAAGCATCTTTTAAATAGATATCATATCTATTTTCTAGCAAATGTCCCATACTCAAGATATTTGCTTTCAAAGAAGGAATATAATAGACTTGTGAAATAAGTCTATGACTACCATTTTTCTGTAAAGATAAGAATATCACCTTTGCCTTCAATTGAAAATTTTGAATCATTGCCAAAAATAATTTATCCTTTTATCTTCTCATCAAGCTCCATGAATAGCTCCTTATCAAGTTACCATGAGAATTTATTTTTTTCTCCTTTGTTAGTTAATGACAAAAGTAGTTCTTCTTCTTTTTCTTCTTCTTCTTTCATCTCCATAAGATAAGCCTCTCCTTGATTGCTAATAGCACTCCAAAATTCATAGGAATAATGACCATATTTGTGACAATTATGACATTGAATATTAGATTTCTTCCTCCTCCTCTTCTATAGTAAAAGCTTCCAAGACCCCTTGAGTTTTGAGATTGTTAACTTGACTCTTCACTATTAAAGTCATATGTGCCTCTTCTATGACCACGACCACGTCCTTATGAATTAATGGATTCTTTCTTCTTGTATTTCAAAGAGACTTTTGCTTGAAAGGCTTGAACTAGTGGCTCCTTCTTCTTCAATCTTTCTTCATAAACTTGCAAGCAACCTTACAGTTCAACAATGGTCATGTCTCCCAAATCTTGAGATTGTTTAATAGTCAGGACAACAAGATCAAATTTTGAATTAAGATTATGAATAATTTTCTCCACAACACGAACATCTTCCAAAATTCTCGCCATATCTCCTCTTTTGATTGGTAGTTTCCAAGACCCTTGTGAAATAATTATAGATGAATTTGGTCTCTTTCATATATAAGGATTCAAATTCTCCTCTCAATGTTTGAAGACACACCTTCTTCACTTTGTCAACTCCTCCATGGGCCTTTTGAAAAATCACCCAGGCTTCCTTTGATTTTGCTATGTTTGACATTTTTTCAAGCATTTCATCATCCAATGCCGCATGAATGATGCTAAGAGCATGTTGATCTAATATACGATTCTTTTGTAACGTATTGCTTTGTTCTTGATTCAAAGCTCCTTGATTGTTAGTTCATCATATCCTTATTCTAATATCTGTCATGCATATTGAGAGCCAAGAATCACTTTCATACACACACACCACTTATCATGATTTTCTTTTGTGAGTTTGGTAATTGAAACAACGAAATTAGACATCTTCAAAATAACATGGCTCTAATACCACTTATTAGGATCTAAGGAGCCCACTTTCATAGGAGATATTCATCATAGATCTAGTGAGGGAGCGTACTTATGGGCTTTGACACTACACTTCAACCCAAAACCTTAAGGCATTAGGTTTATGGGTTCTTTCCACTTATATATCCTTTACTAGTTCCATCTTTTTCTAATGTAGGATTCCTACTCACACTTGAAATCCTAACATATTTGCCATATATTTTTTGGATCATACTATATATCTTTAGGCCTATAGAGAATCAGTCCTCCTTGAGCCTAAAAAAATTCAATTAAAGTCCACTAGGATTATCCACCATCATGAGGACATCTTTGCGTGTTCTTATAACACTAACTCCTCCTACGTGTTCTTATTTTGTGCTTCATCAACTTATCACCCTGTGTACTGATCAGCATCTCTTGTCTTCCATTTTACATAGTCAAACCTGCTTCTTGTTAGTTCCTTGCTACTGGTTGATGATTGTTAGGCAAGGACCAAAATGGACTCATTAATGTTACAAGCCCATAAGTTCGTTCTCTTCACAATAAGTCACATATCGTGTATGTCATACTTAGAGATGACAATAAAACCTAAGCTGACTTGGTTTGATAAGACTTCAGGCTAAGTTTGAGCCTTTTTTTTATCAATTTTTGGACCTTTGAAAGTCTAAACTTGAAAGTTATAAGTAAAATAATGTCATTTTAAGTAAAACATCATCATTTTTCATTTTTAATTAAAAATAAAAAAAATTAGACTGAATCAGGATTTAGGTTGCTCACGCCCAATCGGGCTAGGGCTTGAGCTTATGCTCGATGCATCAAGCCCAATTAGGCTTTGAGCTAAGCTTGTAATTGGGTGAGTCCAACTGGGCTTCAGGTTGGACTAGTGTTTAGGCAGGCCTGACCCGACCCAACCCATTATCATCCTTAACTATACTTGTGCCCATGTTCATGTTCTTGCTTATGTTTATATGAGCCACTAAACCCTTTTTAATAAAGCCTAATTGATTATTTTAAACTTTCTAAGATAGTGAGAGAATTCAAGTTCCCCATACCTATACCACATCTCACTATATCTTATGTCTTTTTTAAAGTACATCATTGTTTCTCTTACCTATTGAAGATTTCCTTAGTAATTATGGAAATATATTTCTATTCCCCTTTAAATAATTTGTTGCAATGTTCTTTCCATAGGTGAATGTATAAATTCCAAATGCAATTTGAAGTTTCTATCTCCTATATGCATATTGTCTCTTTTAAAGAGCTAATTGAGGTATGCTCTCAAATTTGCAACATTAAATTTGTTATAGATGCTCCTTATAATATGCTCCACACTTAATTCGTATATTGACAATTAAAGAAGTGATAGATCAATAATTTCCTATTGCCCTTAATACGATTTCTATTAGCTAGGTTGACAAATAACAACTTATCTAAAGTAGGCACACCATCATTGAATAACAATCACAAGAGCAATGAAGCTTTAAGGGGAATTTATTGACTCTAGACCCATTTCCACCATGATACCTCCTTTCCTTTAGTTCTTAGTAGCTTCCTATAAGAGAAATTAGTAAATTCATTAAATTGATGTAAAGTTTAGCAGTAGGAATTAGGATGTCCATTGTTTAGATTATAATTGAAGATGATGTATTATAGTTCTTACGGAACATTCCTCTATTAATTGTCTCGAACCTATATGCATGCTTTAGCATCAGTAGGAATTATATCCATCTCTCCTACCAATTGTAAGTCATAGATAACTCTTACTTTGGCCCAATTATCATAATAAAATAAAGCCACCTTATGATCCCCAATGATATAGTTAATGTAACTAGAAATTGAGCTTCTTTCCTTCAATAGTTGGTTAAAGAGAAAGGATCTCCCTGAAGTTCCCATAATCTTCTCTTCACTTTTAAAAAGTACTCATGGATCTACTGAAACTATAAAGACCTTTTATGAGTTAGGATCCTTCATATACTTTTCTCTATAGATGTTTTGTTGCATAGTTTAACTAGAATAATGCTTGGACTCCCTTTCTACTTTGCATAGACTTATTTCTAACAAAATTTAGCTTTAAAATTTTGTTGTTAAGACTAATCTAGAAAATTACCTCATAATTTTCTCCAATGTTTTGATCAAACCTTTAGAGGAGCATAAATGTGAGCTACAAAGCATATACATAAAGCTGATTACGATCTCAATTGGGAGAATTATGCCCGTAGAAGATAATTCTAAGTTAGTTTATGAATTAATTCTTTTCTAAATCCTTTGCACTAGATGCATACATTCCTTATACAACAACTTTCTTGAAGCTATAGGTAGCCCAAAATACACAAAAGAAGGTTCCTTCATCCACATACCAGTTAAGTTAGTTAGTCTTGTTGAACTATAGAGAGAGCTTTCCTAAAAAGGATGATAAAGCTTTTCTACCTATTGATTTCTAGCGCTAACCAGTCTTTAAAGGTTTGGAGAGTATGAACAATAAGTTTAATGGAACCCTTATGAGTTTTAGAAAAAACCAAAAGGTTATATGCAAACATTAAGTGAGATTTCTCAAATTTCCATATCTATTATGAAATTGAAAAGATGAATCCAATGTTATATTGTGGTTTAGTAACCTTAAGAAGACTTTCATGCATAACATAAAAATATAAAGAGAAAAAGGGCCCCTACTTGATCCCTCTTCTTCTTTGGAACCATTTTTTAGGGTTCCCCATTTATCAATATTAAGTAAGATGGAGTAGTATAACACATCGATAACCAGCTCCTAAACTTGTGGGAAAATTAAAAGCCTCAAACACCTGCTTAATAAAGTACCTGCTTAATAAATCATATGCTTTGTGTATATTAATATTCATAGCATAGTTTGTTGGAGATCTACTACTAAATTACCCTCTAAACAATTTATGGGATAATTAATGTATCTTCCTTACAAGAAGGTATATTGATATGGATTGATTAGTGGTTCCAACACTTTCTTCAATCTCTTAGCTAAAAGCTTATTAACAATTTATAAAGAAAATTGCAACATAAAATAGGTCTATATTCATCATAGCTCTTAGAATTATGGTTATTTGGAATTAAATAGATGTAAGTTTTATTGATTGATCTATGGAGCTTACATAACTAAAAAATTTCCATTACTGCCTTTGCAACCGTATCTTTAATCCTAAGGTAAGGCTTTTGAAATAATTTGCCATTAAAACTATCTATTCCATAGGCTTTTTCATATTTCTCTTAAAGATAACTCGTTTTACATCTTTATCTTAGAGGAGATATTAAGTCCTCAATGATCTATGATGAAAAAAATAGTTAGAAATTATGGAATTTAGTACCTACAAGTTATAGTTGTAGTATGATGTTTCCCATTTGGAATAATCTAGAGCTTTCTCCTTAATAAACCCTATGAGGTCACATGATAACCAAGATGATCACAAATCTCATTGATTATTTTATTATTTCTTCTAGCCATGATTAAGCTAAAGAAGAATTTGGAGCTCCTATCAACCCCCATTTCAGCTAAGATATTCTTAATCTTATCTCAATAGTGAACAATGGTCATTGAAGGCTTTAGTGAATCTCTCAAGTGTCAATTTCTCCTGCTTTAACCACCACTTATCACCAGGTTCTTCATACATTGATTTTTGGATATTCTCCAAGATCCTTTAGTTTGTTTATCTTGGAATAAAGTATTATTACATAAACTCTTCTTCATCAATTTTATTCTTGTTTAATATATTTCAATTTTTTAACATGTGTGCAAGCTTTACACCCTTGGACCATCTTCTCCCTTCCTTTTGTAATTGCCTATAAGAAACCTTTATAATTCACCAAGTAATCATTAAATATAAATGGTAAACTACTTTTAATCCTCTCAAATATATGTAGTACCACTACAAGGGTATGATCTGAAACATTAGGATTTATGAGACTGCCTTACTTTTAGGATTGTTTTCAACCACTCCTCATCCACCATGAATCTATCAAGTTTTTTCCTAATATAATTAGTGTTAGACTACTTGTTTGACCATGTGTAGAAATTGTCTTCCATCCTAAGATCAGTAACTCCTAGAGTGTTAATACATTCCCTAAACTTCTTAGAAAAGTTCATATAGTAGTTATTTCCCTCTGTTTCAATCTAGAATAGGAGGATTATAAGTGCTATGTTTAATCCTCCTTAAATGGTTCCAAAGCTCCTCCTTCTAAAATCTAAATTTAGAACTATAGATAAAGATAATCTCCAAGCACTTACCTTATATCTGGAAGCTTTTCTTTGTGTGTATATGATGAGGGCTAGAGTTTAAAACTATTAAGTCAACTTTAGTTATATCAAATATGATAATTATCCTTCCAAGATAGTGGTGATCATGGTTTAAAACTAAATACCATCTAGAATCCTTCCTCTCGAGCCTTAAAAAAATTCTCATAACTTAATTTGGTTTCTGAAATTTCCAAAACAACTAAACTAATTATAAAATCAACAACTTGTTGCTTATAGGGTCTGTTAAATCTCCTAATGTTCTATCAAGCTACATTCGTCATCTTTTAACTTTACTAGATGATGTTCGCTTCCTTCTATTCATTCCAACTTTCCTCTTTGAAACCTCTTGGAAATAGATTTCCTCCTCTGTTTGTAATAAGTACAATATTCATATATGAAGACAATACCTTTATCAGTTAAATTCCATTAAGTTTAATTTACTAAGGAGATAAAATGTTGCTCAATAATTCAAACTAATAATTGTAATTGATTTTAAAATATAATATAAAACACACTCCCTAGGTAATTAGGCATCTCAATCTTCTCCTAGGATTATTTTTAATATAAGGAGTCTTTAGAAAAACTAACCCATATAACCAAAGAACTATTTTTAACATTATTACAAAGGGAACTACTAGATGTTGCATATACATAACTCAATCTACGTCAAATTATACATATCCAATTAAAACAATGAAGCCAAATAAATAGATCTATAATTTATAAATTATACAAGGAAATGCACAATTTGAAAGAGGCAAAATATGCTATGATTGTTGCTCTATATTACAAAATAAATTTATAAATTATTTCTTCCAACATATTCCTTTTTATTTAAAAAAGTATTAATTAGAAAGTAGATAAACATGCAACTTTTAAAAAAACTGATATTAATTTTATTTAACTAAAATCATAAAATAATATGAGACATATATAAACAACAACAACATCCCAATAGAAGTCCTACTGATTTGCAGGGTCTAAGAAAGTCTAGAAATATGTGGTGTTACCCCTAACTAGTAGATTTTTTTTTTCATGTGGGTTTATCAGAAATAAATAACACGAGGCATATAGATAAACAACAACAATATCCTGATAGAAGTCCCACTGATAAGCATGGTCTGGAAAAGTCCAGAAGTGTACAACCTTACCCTTAACTAGTAAAGAGGTTATTTTTTATAAATCCACATAAAAATAAAAATAAAAATAAAAGATACATATTAAAATAATAAAGTAACAATAAATAATAATAATATACATAAAGATAATAATATAAATATAAATAGGTAATAAAATAAATAATATGATAAATATAGAACAAGGTAAAGATTAAAAATAAAGAATAAGTAAATAAATATGTAAACAAGAAAGAAGACAAGTAAATAAAAACAAACAAACAAGCCACCGCTAGAGGATATTTATGCTAAGTTAGGAAATGCTTAGGCTAAATAACTAAGAGGGAAGTACTATATATTAAATGCCTAAACCAAAAATAAGACATAAGATTTGAAAAAAATGTTTAAAAAACCTATAAGAAAGAGAAGGACCTCTTTACGTGAGATCTTTTGCCCATATCCTAGTACGCCAAAGTTTTCTATTAAGGGCCACATTCTCAATAAGTTCAAGTAGAGTCATATCATTCTTGATAAATTCTTCTTAGGCCTTCCTTTTTTACTCTTATATTCCCTAAGTACAATCTTCTCGAATCTTTTCACTAGAACGTTAGGATGTCTCCTTTTAATATACCTGAACCACCTAAGCCTAGTATCTCTCAATTTCTCATTAATATTTGCCACCTTTAGTTTGTCTCTTATCATTAAATTCTTGACCTTATCTCTTTTAGTAAGATTGCATATCCAACAGAGCATCCGCATCTCCACTACCATTAATTTATGACTATGCACTTGTTTAATGAGCTAATACTTTGCCCTATAAAGCATGGTTGGTTTAATTGTTAAACAATTGAATTCACCTCTGAGCTTAAGTGATATCTTCTTATCACATAAAGCTCCTAATGTACTTATCCATTTAAGCCGCCATGAAATCTTTATCTTTATATCAAGAGCCACCTTATGACCTAAAAAGTTATATTCAAAGCACTAGTTCTTATTCCTACTTATTTTCAAACCCTTCCACTCTAACGTATCCCTCTAAAGTTCTAGCTTAACGTTGATAGCCTATTTTGTCTCATCCACTAAAATAATAACATCAGTAAATAACATATACAAAGGAACATTCCCTTGGATATTCTTGGTGAGCTCATCCACCACTACTGCAAACAAAAATGGGCTCAATGAGAAGCCTTGGTATAGTCTAATATCGATATAAAAAAGCTTTGTATCTCCTTATATCATCCTTAATCTAGTTTTTACATCTTTATACATATTCTTAATAACTCATATATAGTTTATAGAAACTCCCTTAACTTCTAAATGTCTCCACATGATTTTCCTAGGTACTCTATCATAAACCTTCTCTAAGTCAATAAAATCATGTATATATTACACTATTTTTACTTGTAATATTCCATTAATCTTCTAAGAAGATGTAAAGTTTCTATTGTAGACCTTCTTAGCATGAAACCAAGTTAGTTCTTTGAGTTAGGTGCATCTTGTCTCACTCTCTTCTCATTCACCTTCTCTTATAACTTCATAGTATGACTAAATATTTTGATACCTCTATTGTTGTCATAGTTTTGGATGTCCCCTTTGTTCCTGTATAGAGGAATTACCATACTAAGTCTCCACTCATTCAACATTTTGGTAGATCTAAGGATCACATTAAAAACGTTAATGCGATTTGCTCCTAAAATTTCACGTAAAGTCTAAGATAGCCCATGTTGTTATCTTTGGTACCAATTTATACCCTAAAATTTATAAAATAGAACTATTTATAGCTTCAAATGTAACTCTAGTAAGTTTCCATCAGATCTCTATCAAGATATTGTTAAATTCTGACATGTGGTATGAAAATTATATAATTCTGTCAATGTAGATATTCATATGGTTATTATAATTTTTTGTCAATATTTTAATGTAAAAGGTGCAACTCAACCTCTATCATTTAACATAAGATCTAAGCTAGCTCTTACAATTATGTACGATTGCACCCTAATGCTTATAAAATAATATAATTTGCATCTTCAAACGTAACTTCCTTTGCTTTTTTTAGATCTTTGTTAAACTATGATATATGACATCAACACGAAATTATGACCATTTGGATGCTAACATGACTATTATGAAATGTACTATTTAATTATTAAAATTATTGAAACAAAAAAATAATTTTTTTTTGTATACGCAACTTTTTATCAACTTCTCCTGCAATAATTTTCTTAAAAATATAAGAAAATGAATCAATATTAATTACTTTTTAATAATATGTAACTATAAAAATGTAAAAGTATTAATAATTATCTAATAATAAATATAAATATAAAAATTATAACAATAATCTAAATTTACATTGAAGCATAAGTTTTTTCATACTTTCTTTAATTTTAGATATGTAAATGATATTTATAAATATATGAAAAGAAATCTAAGAATAACTAAAAAACTTATATGTATAATTATTAACTGTAGTATATAACATTGGCAAAATGTGAAAATTTTGAAAGTCACGTATTGTAAACTTAAAAAAACTGCTTAAAAATGTAATTCACTTTTTATAGCAAAGAATAATTATGATAACACCTTTTTTTTAAAATGTAGAAGATGAATTTGTATTGAAAAAATAGGATGTTAAGAGATTACAATTAACAGTAAGCAAAATACAAAAGATAGGACACTCGTAATTCCTTCGACCCTGTTGCCCCAACTTACCTTCTTCTTTTTTTTTTGGCTGCCCATGAGGTGTCCTAGGAGGGTCCCAACTATGAGAAGGCACCTTTAAGCTATCCACTCTCAGACTAATCCCCGCTTGAGCCAGATAGATCCCTTGCGGGAGGCAAAGCTCTGGCCCCAAGTTTTAAACGGCTGCATACATGAGGACGGTTCGAACCCGTGACCTCACTTAAACCAGGAGAGCCCCTTACCAATTCACCTGTGCCCTGGGGTTACCTTGTTAGATTGCTTTGGGACAAATGCCCATGTTCTCTTCTGTTCACTTGTTTTGCTTAAGTTCCGGATTGTGGAGTGAGAGCTTTGCAAGGTGCTTTGCATGGGTTCCCACTGCTCATCCTTAGATGCTCTACGTGTCTCTCTTATCATCTTCAAATTGAGGTTCAAGTACTCATTATCCATGGCCTCCTTTACCTCTTGGATATAAGTTTGTTCCTTGCCATTCAAGTCTCCTCTCAGGTAAACATTAGCTTCATCTTACTTCCATGTGTCAACTTTATGCATGCATGTATTTTGCACATGAGATAAGAATTGGTTTAATCATGTGATTGTTTAAGTTCTCTGATTTTACTTAGCAGCTGAGAATGTGGTTCATTAGAAGATTTGATGCAAAATTTAAGCCCATTTGGTTTCACTTTTTATTGTTGTGGTTTTTTTTTGTTTTTAATTTTTAGATTTTTTGCTAAAAAGACACCGTTGTGGTTGAGATTTATGATAAAAAAAATTAAAAACAATCCGTCTTGGTTAAGATTGTAATAAAAAACTAAACTAATATGTTTTGTTTTATCACCTTATATTTAAAATTTTAATTATAATATTAGATATTAATATTAAATTTTAATTCAATTGTTTTTAATATATCAAATTGTATTCTTAAATTAAATTAATTCTAATTATGATTAGAAATAAAATGTATGAATATTTATATAATTAGAGAAATTTACAGATTAATTTTATATTATAAAATTCTAAAAATATAAAAATTACATTAGTCATTCTAATTAATAAAAGATGTTCATCACACTAAAATGCTTTAAAACATAATAGTAGTGTCACTTACAAAAAGAAGCAAAAATCAATTAGAATTATTCTACATTTGTCTAGCAATTTCATCCCATTTTTTATACATATTTTAAAGTTTTGTTGGAGTGATATTATACTCTACTTGACAACTTACATCTTTATTTATGCTTTCTATAATTTTCCCTTTATTTTCAATACAACTGTTAAGCAATCCTTCGTTTTATCCGTGCATTCTAATATAATTATGTATAACACAATAAGCAATAACAATGTAACTTTTTAATATCATAACTCATCATACTTGAAAGTATTTGGAATTTTCCTTTTAGAACTCCAAAACATCTTTCAATAACATTTCTTAATAAAAAATGCTTGTAATTAAACAATTCTTATAGACTTTGAGGTCTTCCTCTTCCTCTATAATCTCACAAATGATATCTTTCACCTTGATATAGTGAAAGAAATCCAAACATATTAGCGTTGCCTGAATCAACTAAATAGAAATTACCTAACATATAAGTAACATAATATTAATAAAAAAGTTGTTAAAAATTTGGCGTGATTACTATATTTATTTAAAATATTGTAATACCTTGTGGAGGTATAAGAAATTGATTCACTAGAATCATTTGTAGTTACTTCCCATCTATCTATTACATATGTGAAACTCATGTCAAATAAACATCAATACATAATATTTTTATTAGATCAGCTCTTTTACTCATATATGGTATTTGTTCATCAGTTGGAAAATATGCATCAATATGTGTACCATTTATTGCTCCTATGCAATTCTAGAAAATAAAATTACACTATTAAAATATTTATTAATCATAAGGGCATAATAAATATAGTAATCAAGTATATGAATATATTTGAAAATATGGAAAGAATTTTAAATTAGGTTGAATCTTAAGAGGTGTATTAGTAAAAGATGGTGGAGTAATTACTATTTTTACAAGACTATTAACTATATCTAATACTTTGCAAAAGTATTTTGAAATTTTCCTGTTCGAATGTTGAAAATGCTCTGCATTGTCTCTTGTTGTCTCACTATGCCTTATTGTCATCAAGAAATTTGGTATTTGTTCCTCTATAGTCAATTGACTTGTTGGCTTTAAGCCTCCTAAACTATTCAACTCATAACATAAGCACAAGAAAATTATCTTGATTATTCTTGAGTTCCCATAAATCCTTTTAGGATTCCTATTAAAAAGTTCCTATCTCTAATCATAACTTGATATGGTAGAATTTTTGCATAGTTGCTTGTGTAAATGAAAATATTCACTCTCTTCTCTAGCTAGAGAAATAATAACTACCTTCATTAGGTCATCATTGGAATCTGATTCAAAATCCCATCAGGAGGCCATGTATCTAAAATATCGTCATTAAATAAATAATAAAATATAAAATATAAAATGATTATAAAACATGATGGCATTTAACATAAATTTAAGAAGTTTATATCAACATTCTGTAAAAAAGTTCATATCAAATATTCACATAAAAATTGTACTTAAAATTTTCAAACAATGAAATAATTATTAATATAAAAGTGTCTAAGTCTTATATGCAATACCATGAAAATATAACTAAAGGGATAGAATCCAATCGAGCTTCCTTGCATTTTCCATCTTCATAAATTGGAAAATCATGTAAAATCTTTATTGCTTTTCCATATTGCACACTATCAATACTTAATTCATCTAAGGAATTTAAATTCCTTCATTATAATTGTCTCTTAATTAACTGTTAAAGCTCCAAAATTCGATGATGCAATCAATTTTCTAAAATAAATTGTTTTTTATTGTTCACTAACTATAATCATGATCTCTTCTAAAATGTTAGGATGTGTCTTCTTTGCCTTCTTATTCTTAGGAGAACTGAAAATTTGATCTCCTTTTTCATTATATGAGCAATCTTTATCAACATCCATTTTATGTTCCTCTTCTGTACTATTTGATAAAGATTTAGTTTATGGATGTGCTGCAAATCAATGGCAGTAGTATCCCTAAAAATTTAACACAAATTTGATATTTTTTTCTTGAATCTATGAGCCATTTTATGCAACTACAACGGTGAAAAGAAAAGATGAGAACAAATTTTATATAATATGATATTTTAATAAACAAAGACATATTTTATCTTGAATAAATTTCCTATCATTCGTCTATAGCATTAACTTTACCAGTGAAGGAGTTGTGACCAATTCTTGTTACTTTAAGTAAGTTATTAAAATTCTTTTATCTAGCCCGTAATACATTATTCTTATTCTTCAATTGAATTTTGTTTGAAGACTATACTTAATATCCTCCCACAATATTGTAACACCCGGTATCTAATTTACCCAGTATACCGAAATAAATCGGTATTTGAGACTAATGTCATTAAAATCACAGAACAATGAATAATAATTTTTAGTGACATCAAACTAATGATGTATGACATTTTTCGGTGGTCACAGGAAATTGTTCGCGCAGATGTTTAAAAATTAGTACAAGAGTGGCAATTTTGTAAATAAGTGGACATGAGGAGTATATAAGAAGCTAAGTTGGAGAATAAGGCAAAACACTTTGTCTTCTTCCTCTCCTACACTCACGACACCTCTATGAAAGCTCCCTCCAAGCTTTTTCAATCCTTGTAACAAGAGTTGGAAGGTGAACCAAGGCATTTGGGTAGCATAAAAAGGTAAGCCTCCATTCCAATGCTTAGATCTATGGATTAAAGCTTAGTTTTTCTCTTCTTTTGTGAAACCCATTTGATGGAATGTATGGGTTTGATGTTTTGGATGATGGGTTTATGTTCTTTTATGTCTAATGACTCTTTAACATGAAGAAATTTCGTTTTTATGGTGATTTGGGGGGTTAAATCAAAACTTAGGGTTTTGCAGGTTAAGCTGTCATGGAGACAGATTCGTGGCTCCCTTTGTACTTTTTTTGAGCTATTTAACGCGTGAATTTGGAGAAATGTAAAACATAGAAGTTGTAGATTCAGATGTCTATTGTCTCCCTGATTTTTTTCACGATTTCAGGTTGAGTCAAACTAAAGTAAGAGGCCCCGAATTGGCACTGGTTCAGAATACCAGCGGGATTGAAACGAGAACTGAAAGTTAATTATTTGAAGCCATTAGAGTTAGAATTGGATGATGAGTTCTTCTTAAGAAATGCTCCAAAATGTTTAAGTACTGTAAAAAGGAAATTTTAATTTGATGAGTATTCGGTTAGATATGGCTGAGAAAGGGAAGGGTGTTGCTAACGTTAGTGACACAGAAAAGAACAGAAACAGAATAGGCTTGTAAAAATCACAATAAATCCAATTTACAACATTTTTGAGCCGTCTTTGGATCTGTGATATCCATATGAGTCTATTGAAAATTAAGTTTTGAATCACCTTAATTGGATTAGAAATGAATAAGTTATAAAATTTTGAGACAGGAAGGGTCCAACTTATGACTGATTGTTAAGGCTGATTGTAAATGGGAGATTTGGATTCCCTTAATGACCGACTTAGAACATGGTCATAAAAGAAGAAATGTGAATTTATGTGTTAACTAGAGGTCTAGAAAGTTTGAAAAACGTTGGACCTATGTATAAAAAGTCATGCTTTCATGAATGAGACCTATGCTGATGGTTTAGTGAATGAATATCCATTTTTACTAATATGTGTTAAGAAATGAGGTTTATGTGAGAATTCCTAATACGAGTATATGTAATTTTCATGCATGTTACCCAATAGCTTGTGAAAGTAAACAAGGAATAGAACTAGAAGTCATACCTAGTACCTCTTAAGTTCAAGAAAATTAGAAAAGAGATCAGAACCATTGCGATAGTCGAGGTGAGTATAATCATGCTACTATACTTGTGTAGTAATCCTTTTCTTTTATCTTGTGGCTTGTTGAATTGTTCTCGAACCTGTATGACTTATTTGACATATGACTCCATGTAGTTGAGTCTAGCATGTTGTATGCCAGAATGACCAGATGATATTCAGATTCTTTGCATCTTCTGGTTCCCTTATTATGTTGAACCCATTAATTGAAATTCTTTGATAAATCATGTTTTCTTGTTAGCAATGATTAATGAGTTCACGGAATACCCAGACCATGTGCACATTGGTAATCAACTGGTGATGAGTTAGATCCGGGTCCTACCTGGAGGCAGACCTCCAGGGGCAAGGTTAGGCAAACCTTGTCTAGAATCAGAAAAGGGGAGATATGCCGTACTAGCATGTCTCTGTCTCTCTCTAAGAAATTCAGAAAAACAGAACTCAGAAATGAGAAAGCTCAGTGTAAACGATCTAGAAGGGGGTTCAATAGATCTTTGAACCTTTTTCGCAAAGAGCTACAATTAACAGAGAATTAGAACACACTAATTTAAACAATTAAAACTGAAATGTAAAAGAGTAGGGAAGAAAGGAAAACACTGTTTTTTATAGAGATTCGGTGCTAAGACCTACGTCCTCTACCTAAGCTCCCACTTAGGATTTAGCAAAACACTTTACTGCACACTTTTTAGTTCAGTGTGAACTTTTACAACATCTCTTAATTTCCGACTCAAGCTACCCTTACAATTGATTTGTTTTCTGGCACAAATCCAACCTCACAGGTGATTTTCAACCAATCGCTCTACTCACAATAATCACAAAGATAAAGATGAAAGTATAATTCTCAATACAAATTTAGAACAAGCTAGTAGCAATTGAGAGCAAATTTGGAATAATAGCAATATGCTTTTTGCCTCTTCGACCTCTATTTTGATTCCTTGATGTTCCTCTATTTATTTGCAGACTAGAGATGAATATAGCCGTTGTGGATCTCCTTCTAGCCGTTGCTTGATTTCTCATAGACGTTGCTAAATTATTTCCTTGCCATTTGGGATTGATCCAGACAAATTTTGTTCAGCTCTACCTGATAGTCGACTAGTCGAGCTGTTATAGTCGACTAGTACTAACGTTTTTCACTGCAGGTTTCATCTTCGCTCTTCGATCAATCGACTAGTGCCATGATAGTCGACTAGTTCACCTATCTGACTGATTTGTAGTCGACTTGTAATATATTAGTCGACTTGTTTCATGCCCCATATGATGAATCTTGATTTATTAGTCGACTTGTGATATGTTGGTTAACTTGTGCTGACTCCAACGGATAGATTTATCAAAATCTTCCTATAATCCTCATGTTTAATATCTCTAACATGTTGAAGATTATTTCCTTCTTGATTTCACAATGATTTATATCTTGACTTGATTTATTTCAATCCAAAACACTTGAAAAATTTTCTTAACCAATTCTATACATTTTATTATTATCAAAACATAAGTAGGATTTAATTTGTAAACCACTATTGGTCCAACATGTAGCGCCCCCTTACCATAGAGTACCCACCGGAACGCCCGTAGGTCATTCCGGTACATAGCCTACGATAAGAGACCACTACTGACAACCACCACTAAACTCCCCATGACATCACAATAATAAAACAGAAATAAGAAATTGGTAACTTTTTTAAAACCAAACTGTATTTCATTTCATTTACTCAAACTCAGTAATTTACAACCTGTCAGTATTTTCAGTCTATACAATCCTTCAAAACACTTTACATTAAGTACTATACGATAAGGCACAAAGAACAGTTCTAACTATAAGTCTCCAAAAGAAATCCCAGCTGACC
>JANIJH010343471.1:0-37941 GCA_024520975.1 Erythroxylum areolatum
TGCTGTTGCTGCCTACTTGATGCCTGCTTCTGATGGAAATGAAAGGTGTGATTGAGTAGAAGGATCAAATAGGATTTTATCCTGTGATCTTGGTTGTAATTATCTTAATTTCTTATGCCTTACTTTTGTGTTTAATCGTTGGTACAAATAATTGACTTTTTGTTTGGAAGTGAAACATTGGGTACAAAATCTCGTATGCTTATGAATTTATGCCCTACTCTTTTGTTTGTGGGATGATTACATTGCGCAGCTTATTTGTTTGCTATAATTTCATTAAAACATAAAGTATGTTGGTGGTAGGAATATTTGCATGTTGCTTTGTGTGAGCTGGCTCCTTTAACTTTGGTTTTGCTACATGTTCTATGGAATCTTTGGATTAAAGTTAATACATTTCTTGTCTTGGGAGGAAACGATACTCTTCATGACCCTTGTGCAGTTCATTGTCATGTAACTAATTATCAATACAACTTTAGAGAAAAAGTAAACAAGTAGAGTTTGTTTAAGAAAATATGAACGTGAGATGGGTTAGATCATGTCAGAATTGTTTCATGGTACCAATAATGGATGATCAAGTTGTTAAAACTTTTGAATAAGAAAATTCCATGTATATGTAAAAGACTATAGTTGATTATTTTTCTGTTCAAATTTCAGTGCTTTGTTTGAATTGAAAAACAATGAAGAGAATATGAGAGACTAATACAGTTCAATAACCATTGGAGTCCTTGACGAGTTTAACAGTACAATCCCAACATAACACGATTACTTAAAGGCTTTGCTTTAAACGTCACTTCGATCATTTAGTGGTTAAGTCTTTGTCATATACCATAATACTAGACGTCTAAGTTTCAATTGCCTGCAAGGTTAAATGAATATTTGATGGGAGATCCCTATCACTCGGCCTCTCATTGTTTTCAATTATTATCGAGTAGAGAAATTCTTGATAAAGGTGAAATGGAACTTAAAAAAGAAATAATATGATTTGACTCAATTAAGTATACACTAATTATAAATTGTCTAATCAAAACATTGTGATAAAATGATTGAATTATAAAAAAAAAAATCATGCACAAAAATATTAGTTAAAACTACTTTGAAATTTATAAATATTTAAGTGATCATGATGTATTATTAGATGTCTATATCAATATATGGAAATAAATTGTATAATTAAAGAATTATAGATAAATTAAAGAAGTTTAATTTATTTAATTTTAAATATAATTTAGGGTTATAATTTATATTCATCGTCAATATATTTCCAAACCCAGTAGGTCGTACACAAAAAAAGAGTTGAAGAGAATAAATGTGTTTTAATCAAATTAAATTTACATTGTAAAGTTTGAAAAACTTTATGATTAAATATGAGATATTTAATAAATAAGAGTCTATTATATGATATTAGATCTTATTTTGATATAATTGATATTTAATTAGATTTTATTTCAATTAAAATATCCAAATTTTATTATAAAAAGCTTAGGCTTGAATAGAGCTAGCACTCATTGTCTAATCTTCTCTATAATAATTCTAGAGTTCTCTCGTTAGTGAAAACTGTTAAAAACCGGACATTTTAATTGTTATAATGGTTGAAAAGAGCTAGTTTTAAAAATAATTTGAAAAAAGCAATAAGAAAAAAGGTTAAATTCGACAATAAAGTATGAATTAAGACTATGTTTTACATGCTAATCATGTTATATATTTAAAAAGATCTTGGCTTCCAAAATTATCCTATGGTTGTGGCAGTAGCTCAAGCTCCAATTGATTGTCCTTCCTTAGACTCTCTTCTCAGCTCTTTACGTATTGCACATTTGATTTTACCTAGACACTCGGCATCATTGGATTGACGCAGATCATTGCTTGATTTTATTCTCCCAATTTCTTTCACTTTTTTTTTCAGGATGTTAATTTATAAATGAATTTCAATTTATTCCTGAAATAAAATCCAACAACTTCGTTTATATATTTTCTGCTTACCATAATCATTAAAGAAATTGAAAGTTTGAATATGATAATTGATAATTACACTCAAACCAAATCCAATCGACATAAAGGGAATAAAGTAACGACACACCGTTTTGGGAGGAGAATTAGAAATTTAGAATATTAATGTCTCACACGTCACAAACCCAACTAAGGCGTAATAACAAGAAAACGAAGCGAACGATTTTCCTTTTTCATCGCTTCTCTGGTAATTCTATTCTTCTCTCTTCTTCTGGCCTCTTTGCACTTAAGTATCTGTATCTAATTGGCACTTTATGTTCAAAAAGAGCCTCGTTTATGTGTTGGTATTTCCTAATTTCAGTTCTTTGTGTTTCTGAGGTATTTCCTAATTCCAGTTCTTTTTGTTTCTGCAGGTTAAACTTAGGTACAGGGTTGGAGCTACTTCAACATTTTACGACAGAAGACGGACCTCTTCCATGTTATTGTGGGATGGAAGACACTTGATTTCTCCGAAACTTGAAAGGGATGACTTCAATTTGCCAACAAAGCCGCAGATTTGGGACCATGACAGCGCAAGAGGCTGCCGCAGCTGCTGCTCGAGCAGTTGCTGAGGCAGAAGCTGAAGAGGCAAGCAGAGAGACTGAAGCAGCTGAGGTTGACGCAGAAGCATTTGCTGAAGCAGCTCTTAAGACACTAAAAGCAAAGGCCACACCCAAGGTAGTTAGATAAAGATTAGTTTTTTATGAGCTAATTAGGAAGTCAAACAAGTAGGTAGCCAGCGACTAGAATGGCTCGAAAGCATAATTAAATACGGTTGAAATCAAACTGGGAGAAAAATCCTTATCATCTATTGCATATAACTCAAAAGATACATGATCATAGTGATGCCTTTCCCTCCCCCCTACACCCTTCTCATTGTTGATTTTGTTTCTGCAAATGCACCAGCAAACACATATACTTGGGTGCGTAAATGTCGTGCACTTTCAAGATTTGGTAGGTTGTCATAATTGAAATACTCTTAAGCTAGAGATCGGGGATGCTGATATGAGATTCTTTAGGTCACGTTAGTTATCAAAAGACTTTATCTTCCCAGGACCAAATTTTGTTAACATGCTTGATTTTGGAACTATATGCCGATGATTCGTGCTTGATGAAATTTCAATACATGGACAATAAGGAGCCTCGGAATAGTTTGACGACCTGTTTAGTGCTTACTGGTGTCGCATGCTTCTTGTAAATATTGATAGGCTCCTTCGTGGGGACAAGTGTTTTGGTCACTTCACTGGTGGATCATGGGTATGTAGTACATTCCATGGGCATATTTTTTGTAGACAATGGAATTTTTGACTTTGAGGGAGTTCTTGCATTAGGGATTTCCAAAATTCTGCAAAATGAGTTGCCAGAATGTAAGAAAGGAAATAAATAAAAGTTGGCTTCCTTCTTGAAGCTGGTCTGGGTTGGCTTCCTTCTTGAAGCTGGTCTGGGTTTAGGGGCATGCTTTCTAAAAAATTTGGATTATCCATACCAATGATGAATTTAGTTTCTTGATGCCAGGAAATGTATGTATAAATGACAATAGTTTCTAGATAGATAATCACTACAAGAAAATGGGTGTTTAGCGACGGAAATTACCGTCGGAATGTGAAAGTTTTCTATCGGCGAGCCAATTTGTCGACGAAAATTACCGACCGTATGAGTCATTGGAGAAATGATAGTCGGTAATCTTTAGTGACAGAATAGAAATATTCTGTCAATAATTTATTTTTAAATTCAATATTTCGTCGGTAAATATTACCGACAGACAAAGTATAAAAAATCCGTCAAAACATTTTGCTACAGTAAGTTGTGTTCTGCCGGTAAATTTAGTGACGTATATTGTATATGTGTCGGTAAATTTAGCGACAGTCAAGTTATTGAAATTCCATCGGAAAATTTAACGACGGTAAGTTTATAATAATTCCGTTGGTAAATGCACCGATATTATTTTTTATTTTGCATACATTTAAGTTGTAAATTTAATTTTGATTGGTAATCTTATTATTGATATTTAATTTCTATGGTTATTTGGAGATAATATATTGAATTTTTTTAATAAGTTGAATGATTATATAAAATAAAAATTATCTTAATTAATAATAAAAATTATTATCTACAACAGTAAATATGTAATTAATACAAAATGACTTAAGAGTAGCAAAACTAAGCTATGCAATTAGTGATGGGGGATGGTTTGACTATTAAGATAAGATGTTTCCCCTCTCTTTCAACTCATCAATCTCATTACAGAGCTGGCGTATATACTCAATCGACTGTTGCAATTGAGTTGCTAACATCTGTACTGTGCAAGGTTTTAAAAACCAAACCAGACTGGTTGGTCACATTGACAACTGTCTAAATCAGTCAGTTTTTCGGTTCGGTTTCACCTAATAACCTCTATGTATGAAAACTGGATGGTTCATCAAAGAATCGGTTGATTTTCGATGAACCGGTCCAACCCGAAAAATTGTCTTACAAGAAGAAGAAGGAGGGTGAGAGTAGATTGAGCGAACAGAACAGCTGAGACTAGAAAATGAAGACTACAAAAATCAAAGTCAAAGTAGAGGTGATGAATAGAAGGAAGAATTCGAAGTTGAACAAACAGTTCAAGAAAAGCCAGAAAGATTTCATCTTTTTCCCAAGAACAATCAGTTCTATCGACTTTTTCGATTCTACAGCCCTCACCAAATGGGTTGTGCAGAGATGCTCGTAGATAAAGAGTTTGACGTTAAACACTAGACATTCGACGGTTTCTTCTGCTCAGTGGGTAGACTAAAAAGCGGAAGAAGCACAATTTGTAATAATCTATTATTTGTTGGTCTAAGACTGGAAGGAACAAGGAAACAAGCTCAGTTTATTATGCAATAAACAGAGTAATACGTTGGAAAATGGGAGTGTCCAACTTAGGTCAAGTTCCAAGACTATATTAAAGAAATAAGTGTTAATGGGCATTTTTATATTAATTTTAGATATATAATTTGTTAAACTCTTGTCTATTTAATGTTTAAATTGTACTAATTAAAAATTACTTGTTTTAATTTTAGGCACGTATTAAATTTGGAAGGTTCAAAAGCATCAAACAAGAAAAACTCTGGAAAACGTTAACGTGTTTGCATGCAAGAATAGTTGGCCAAGAGGTAGAGAATGTACGTGAGCTTTTAAGAAGAGTATAAATGGGTTTGCTTGTCACATCAGAAGAATAAGAGAAGCAGCAAGACGACAACATCAAAAGGCGACGACAGTAGCGTGTTTGTGGAAATGCAAAGCACGCAAACGTTTCACACAAAAGGAAGCCTGAATGGACATTACATAGAGTGAAAACAAGGCAGTGGCGGCACAAAAATACAGAGAGGAACAAAACCTATAAGGATAGTTGGAAGGGACATTCAGTATACATAAAAAACCAAAGTAGGAGGCTGGTGACGAAGGTTTGAAAAAATGCAAGAGCTAGGTGTGAATGGTGGACCAAAAAAATTCTCAATAAATCATTCAATAAATAAGAGACAAAAGAGAGGCGGCAATCAAGAAAATAAATCAGCTGGCGGCGGAGAGATTAGTTGCGTGAATAAGGTGTTGGACAAAAAAACCTTATTGAAAAAAGAATCAAGATAGACGTGAGGAGGCAGCCCCACAAAAACATATACTCTCCACTAACTGAGTCACTCATTATTCGGACACTCCATTGATTCACAGCACTCACGTTACATACTACTCAACACTCTCCACACACAACGTTGCAACTGGTGGACTTTAAATGAAGCAACTACGTTGAGGTGGCAAGGAAGGACTCACTCACGCGCAACCCTCATTCAACTAATATTCTCCACTCACACATATTGAGGCAAGCAGCTGGTGGAGATAAACAATCGAAGACAGTTGGTGGAGAAAGGGTACGTTGAAGCAAAAACATTGACGCATGAGTGTTGTGTGTGAGTTGGTGGCATAGATCAAAATACATTGAAGCAGCTGGTGGAGATATTAAAAAAAACCCAAGCAGCTGGTGACAAAGAGGAGAGCAACATAGCAGCCCCCACTCCAACAACACACTTCATTCCATTCACGCAGGCGTGGAAAGAAGACAACGTTGCCTAAAATATTTTTTTAATTCTAGCAGCCACAGTTTTGTTAGGATTTAATTCATTTTTATTCCTTATTTATTTTAATTATGTGGATTTAATCAATGCAATAATATATTATGACGATGATTTATGTTACATTGATGAATACGTGAGAGCAAGTTTTTTTCGGTTAAAGTTAAGATTGATATTGGATTAAGATAATTTTTGTGGTATTGATTTTTGCTTGATTGAATGTATATTTAGTCCTAATTTAGCTTGATCACCTAGATTAAGATCTTAGATGATTGAATGCCATAACCAATAGGATTTAATTTGTCGGAAAATTAATCAAGCGACATACTTGAGATTAAAATGTAGATCAACCTTAGGATCTTGTGTGAGGATACCTAGGATTAACGAACTTAGTTTTAGGTTTTTTGTATTGAACGCCTTTTATTCTGAATTATCTATGAACTAAGTGGGTGACTTGAATTTAGAAGAAAAGGGAATCCCAATGAACATTGGGTTCGACTTGCTTAAGTGAAGTAATTCCTAGATCAATCCACCGTTACATTTTTTTTTAGTGTCCAATCTAATTGAAATCCGATTCCTCAACCGATTTCTATCATTTGATTAAATCTAGTCGTTTTTTAATTCATATCTTGCGTTTTTCATATTTTCTTGATTTTCTTACTTAATTTTATTTTATTTTTAAATCAATCAATTCTCGATTGTCCGAGTAATTTTTCATCGTTTAATTTAATTGTCTTGCATGTTGGAATTTCCTTGGGTACGATATCTGGTTCTTACCGCTTTACACTACTTGTCGATGGAGTGCGCTTTCCTTTAATTGATCTAGATAGAATTCAATTTATATATTTTTTATTTAGACCGCAACAAGTTTTTGGCGCCGTTGTCGGGAATAATTCTTTCTATTGTGAGTCATTAGGTTAAACGGTATTAATTACCTTAGATTTAAATCTTGCTTCGTTTTTTTATTCTAGTATTTTAATTGTTTGCTTGATTGCTTTACTTTAGTGTGTTTTATTTTCCTTTCTTAGCTTTGTTATTATTTGCTTTTTATTTATTCCATTTTGTTTATGCTCATTTGTGATCAAAAGTCTGAGAATTTGTTACTAGATACTGAAATTGAAAAAATTGCTCACAAGTTGCGTAAGAAAACCAAATTGGCTCGGAATAGTAACACAGAAGAAAGCATTAGAGAAGAATAGTTTGTAGAGATGGAACAACACGAGGAGAGGTTGATGTCACATATTGAAGAGAAAAGGGAGTTGATTATGATGGATTTGACTATGGGGCACAACAATAGACTTATGCCTCCCATTATAAGGCCGACGATCATAGCTGGGAGTTTTGAGATTCCTCACAGCGTTACATCTACGATGAGAGCATCTCAATTTGGAGGATTGTCTTTGGAGAATCTGAACACCTATTTGGAGACTTTTTTAGATATTTGTGATTTGTTCAAACAGAATGGAGTGTCGAAAGATGCGGTGAGATTAAGGTTATTCCCATTTTCTTTAAGGGATAAGACTAGAGCATGGTTGGTTGGTTTACTGTCAGGATCGATTACTACATGGAATGAGATGAGATTATTTCTGGCTAAATTTTTCCTTCCTGTCAAAGTTGCAAAAATGAAGAATGAAATCACTTCCTTCACCTAATATGAAAATGAAAGTCTATATAAAGCGTGAGAGTGATTTCGAGATATGTTGACACAATATCCTAGTCATGAGTTCTCCACATGACAGTAGATCAATACTTTTTATACAGGAATGAACCTATCAATTAGGAGTACCATCGATGCTGCAGCAAGAGGTAGTTTAATGAGGAAGATGCCAGATCAGACCTACAGGTTGATTGATGAGATGGCCATTAGCAGCTTTTAGTATCGTATAGAAAGGCATCCTAGATGATATACAGGAGCTCGTGTAGTTGACAATAGAGTGGCTTTATCAATTCAGATGGACGTTTTTGACGAAAAAGCTAGATAATTTAGTGCACAGTGTGAGAGGAGGAGCTAGTTCTCCATTGAGGAGTTGTGCTATATACGAGCATTATGGTGGAGATTCCTATGTATCTTCTGAGTGTCAAGTTGAGAATCCTTTTGTTCAAGAGACAGAAGAGGCTCATTATGTGGGCAGTTATAACGGACAAAGAGGGGATCCATATTCTAACACCTACAACTTAGGGTGGAGGAATCATCCAAATTTCTCTTGGCGGAACGATTATGTAGCAAAACCACAATCATCCAATGTTCAGAAATAGCCACCTCCAAGTTTTAAGGCTCTTAATCCTACACAACTAGAGAAATCTAATCTTGAAAAGTTAGTCTCGAAGTACATCTCCACTACCGAGATTAGGATACAGAGCCAAGAATCTTCTATAAGACATTTGGAGAATAAGATAAGCCAGATTGTAAGTTTGTTAAAGGAAAGACCTTCGGGTTCATTGCCTAGCACTACTGAAGCTAACCCAAAAGAACATGCAAAGTCAATTTTATTAAGTAGTGACAGACAACTTGAAGAAGTCAAGGAGAAGTAGAAGGACAAAGAAGTGGAAAAGAGTGAAGAAGAAGAGAGTCGGGAAAGTGGTAATGAGGCCAAGGAAGCACTAGGTGAAAAGGAGGATCATTCAAGGTTATTTGCTGACCCCATCACACATCTGGTAAGACCTTAGATTCTTTATCCTCAAAGGTTGAAATGTGTGCAATTAGATAAACAGTTTGTTTTCTTGAGATATTTAAAAAGTTACACATAAATATTCCTTTTGTTGAGGCTATAGCACAGATGCCTTCTTACGCTAAGTTTTTGAAAGAAATTTTGTCTAATAAGAGGAGGTTTAAGGAGTATGTCACGGTGAAGTTGAATGAGGAGTGTTCGACCATATTGTCAAGAAAGCTTCCACCAAAGCTTAAGGATTTAAGGAGTTTTACTATTCCTTGTATTATTGGTGATTTACATATAGATAGGGCTTTAATAGATTTGGGTGCGTGCATTAACTTAATTCCTCTTTCTGTTTTCATGAAGTTAGGATTGGCGGAGCCCAAACTGATAACTATTTCATTTCAGCTGGTAGATAGGTCCATCACTTATCCGAGGGGAATTATTGAGGATGTATTGGTCAAGGTCGAGAAGTTCATTTTTTCGGTGGTTTTCTTAGTCCTTAACATGGAGGAAGATGCAGACATTTCTATCACTTTTGGGAGATCTTTCATAGCCATTGCACGGACCATCATCGATGTGCAATGTGAAAAGCTTATCTTGAGACTTCAAGATGAAAAACTAGTGTTTGATGTTTTCAATGCTATAAAGCATCTTTCTACTCTTGACTCTTGCCATTTTATTGATATTTATTCTTCTGATGCTAATGATTCTTCTATTGTTTATGCAGGTTTGTTGGAAGGGGGAGTGCAAGGAATGATCGAAAAATTAGGGGAAGAATTGTAAAAAGAGTTGGAGGATATTGAAGTTGAGTTGGAGCAGGCATATTGGACACATTATTGAGCATACAAACCTCTCCAACGTCAAACCAAGCTATTTCCAAAGCCTTCAATTGAAGAGCCCCCTTCTCTTGACCTTAAACCTCTTTCGAGTCATTTAAAGTATGTTTATCTTAACTCACCTGAGCACTTACCACTTATCATTTCCTTTTGTTTGTCAAGCGTCATGGAGGAGTAGCTATTGAAGGTACTTCAGGACCACAAAAAGACCATTGAGTGGTCCATTACAGATATCAAGGGTATAAGCCCTTCCTTTTGCACACACCACATTTTTATAGATGATGGAAGCAAGGCAATAATGCAGCCCCTGAGAAGACTTAACACACATATGAAGGAGATAGTGAAAGATGAGGTAGTAAAGCTTCTAGATGCATGTATTATCTATCATATTTCTAATTCTGATTGAGTTTGTCCTGTGTATGTGGTACCAAAGAAAGGTGACACCATTGTCGTTGAAAATGAGAGAAATGAATTAATAGTTATTAGGAAGGTAACTGGGTGGAGAATGTGCATAGATTATAAGAAGTTGAATGATGCCACTTTGAAAGATCATTTTTTTTTACCTTTTATTGATCAGATGATTGAGAAATTAGCTGGACATGACTTTTATTATGCCTTAGATGGATATAGTGGATATTTGCAAATTTCGGTAGCCTTGGAAGATTAGGAGAAAACAATTTTTACATGTCCTTATGATATTTTTGCATATAAACGCATGCTATTTGGGTTATGCAATGCTTCAGTTACATTTCAAAAATGCATGATGGCTATTTTTTTAATTTTGCATTGAAATTTTCATGGATGATTTCTCTGTGTTTGGTACGTCATTTAATACATGCTTGGATAACTTAAAGAAAGTCTTGATTAGATGTGAAGAGACCCATTTAGTATTAAATTAAGAAAAAATATCATTTTATGGTACATGAGTGTATTATTTTAGGTTACAAGATTTCTAGCAAGGGTATAGAGATAGATCCAGCAAAAATTGATATCATTAAGAAACTTCTACTACCAAATAATATTAAATCCATTAGAAATTTCTTAGTTCAAGCTGATTTTATCATAGATTTATTAAGGATTTTTCTAAGATTGCTAGACCTGTGACTAAGTTGTTTGAAAAAGATGCTGTGTTTGCTTTTGACGATAAATATTTGACATCTTTTCAATTGTTAAAGGATATGTTTGTGACTGCACCTATTCTTATATCTCCTGACTGGTCTTTTCTTTTTGAATTAATATGTGATGCAAGTTATTATGCAATGGGTGTTGTTTTACGTCAAAGATGAGGTAAGTCCTTTTATCTTAATTTTTTTATGCAAGTAAGACACTGAACAGCGCATAATGCCATTACAACACCACAGAAAAAGAGATGTTGACGATTTAGTTCGCTTTTGACAAGTTTCACTCGTATTTGGTTTTGTCAAAAGTGATTGTGTATATTGACTATGCAGCCTTTAAATACTTGATGATAAAAACCGTCTCTAAACTAAGACTAATTCGTTTGATATTACTTTTGTAGGAGTTTGACATTTAGTTGAGGGATAAGAAGGGAGTCGAGAATTTTGTAACTAATCACTTATCAAAGTTAGATGAAGCTGCCATGGAGAATGCAACAAAGAAGGACATTCAGGAGTCTTTTTCTGATGAGCATCTGATAGTTATAACGATCACTCTTTGATTTACAGACTATGTAAACTATCTTGTTGGTAATATTTATCTCCCTGATCTTTCTTATTCTCAAAAGACAAAAATTTTGTCTGAAGTAAGATAATATCTTTGGGATGATGCTTTGCTTTACAAAATTTGTGTGGATGGTATTGTTAGGCGCTGCATTCCTGAAGAGGAAATGTCTTCTGTGTTACATCATTGTCATTCTAGAGAAATTGGGGGATATTATGGTGTATCTAAGATAGCTCATAAGGTTTTAGAGTGTGGTTTCTATTGGCTTATCTTATTTAGGGATGCATTTTCATTTATCAAATCTTGTGATAGGTGTCAAAGAGTCGCAAATATTAGTAAGAGACATGACATGTCATTGACTAACATTCTTGTTTGTGAGGTTTTTGATGTTTAGGGCATAGACTTCATGAAATTATTCCCAAAGTCTTTCTCCAATCAATATATTTTGGTTGTTATTGATTATGTTAGCAAATTGGTAGAAGTAGAGGCATTATCCACAAATGAGTCTAGACTTGTTAAGTTTTTGAAGAATATATTTTTACACGTTTTGGCACACTTAGGGCTATCATTAGTGATGGAGGGTCCCATTTTTGTAACAAACTTTTTGATTCACTATTAGTTAAGTATGGGGTAACCCATAAGGTTGCTACTCTATACCACCCCAAACTAGTGGGCAAGTTGAAGTCTCAAATAGGGAAATAAAGAAAATACTAGAGAAAACCATTAATGCTTCTAGGCAGGACTAGTCTTTAAAACTATATGATGCATTTTGAACATATAGAACTGCATTTAAGACACCCATAGACATGTCACCATTCAAGATGGTATATGGCAAGTCTTGTCATCTTCGAGTTGAGTTAGAACATCGTGTATACTGGGTTATCAAATTTCTTAACTTTGATTTTTCTGCTACAGATACTAAGAGACTTATGCAGCTTCACGAGCTTGAAGAGTTCTGTTTGGATGCTTATAATAATTCGAAGTTGTATAAGGAGCGTGTGAAGAAGTGGCATGATAAGAAGATCCTCCACCAAAACTTTAAGGTAGGCGACCAGGTATTGATCTACAACTCTCGTCTTCGTCTTTTTCTAGGGAAGCTTAAGTCAAGGTGGTATGGTCCATTCACGATAATCCAAGTCCTTCCTTTTGGGGTCTTTGAGGCAAAACGAAAAAATGAAAACCATTTCAAGATAAATGGACAACGAGCTAAATTGTATATGCCCAGGTTTGCGGATAATTCTGATGAGCGATTGTCTCTTCATGACACTTCACCTCCTTGATCGCAGTGCATGCTTTCCAGTAGGACTGTAGTTTTCTTTCTTTTCTTTTTTTGTTATTTCCTTTACGTTTCTTTCTAGTTTAATGCATTTCTTTGAGTTGTTTTGAGTTTTTTTTAAGGTTACGTGGTTGGTGACAAAGATTTCTTAGCCGATTCTTTTTCAGGAAAGTTTCTTCTTCCTCTTTCTCCTCTTTGTGTTTGATTGTTGGCTACTTGAATATTAGAAACAGTGTTCATATTAAGTTGGGGGGGTTGAGATTATGTGCATGCTAATTTTTATAATGTTAATGTTGATGTTGAGAGATATACACTTGAATAGTTGCGACTCTTTTGGTAGCTAACTTGAGTCCTATTTTTGATGAATTTGACTATACAATTATGTCAAATTAGTTGGATGGAGAATTTGACCATATGATTGTGCATAATCGTATGGTCAAATTCATAAAAAATGGAACCCAAATTAGTTACCAAAAGAGTTGCAACCATTCAAGTGTATATCTTTAAACATCAACATCAATATTATAAACATCAACATGCGCATAATCTTAATCCCTCCCACACTTAATATGAATATTGTCCTTAATGTTCAAGTAGTTAACAATCAAACACAAAGAAAGGAAAGAAGAAGAAGAAACTTTCGTGAAAAAGAATCAGCCAAGAACTCTTTGTCACCAACCACGCAAACCCTAAAAAAAACTCAAAAAAACTCAAAGAAATGCATTAAACTAGAAAGAAACGTAAAGGAAACAACGAGAAAAAAAACTACAGTCCTACTGGAAGGCATACACTGCAATCAAGGAGGCGAAATGTGATGAAGAGATAATAGCTTTTCAGAATTATCTACAAACCTAGGCATATATAATTTAGCTCATTGTCTATTTACCTTGAAAGGGTTTTCATTTTCTCGTTTTGCCTCAAGGACCCTAAAAGGCAGGACTTGGATCACCGTGAATGGACCATACCACCTCGACTTAAGCTTCCCTAGAAAAAGATGAAGACTAGAGTTGTAGATCAATACCTGATCGCCTACCTTAAAGTCTCGGTAGAGGATCTTCTTGTCATGCCACTTCACACGCTCCTTATACAACATCTAATTGTTATAAGCATCCAAACGGAACTCTTCAAGCTTGTGAAGCTGCATAAGTCTCTTAACACCTGCAGCAGACAAATCAAAGTTAAGAAATTTGGTAGCCCAGTATGCACGATGCTTTAACTCAACTGAAAAATGACAAGACTTGTCATACACTATCTTGAATGGTGACATGCCTATGGGTGTCTTAAATGCAGTCCTATATGCCCAAAGTGCATCATCTAGCTTTAAAGACCAGTCTCGCCTAAAAGCATTAACAGGTTTTTCTAGTATTTTTTTTAATTTCCTGTTTGAGACTTTAACTTGCCCACTAGTTTGGGAGTGGTATGAAATAGCAACCTTATAGGTTACCCAATACTTAGCTAATAGTGAATTAAAAAGCTTTTTGCAAAAATGCGACCCCCATCACTAATGATAGCCTTAGGTGTGTCAAAATGTGTAAAAATATTCTTCTTCACAAATTTAACAATACGTCTAGACTCATTTGTGGGTAATGCCTCTGCTTCCACTCACTTGCTAACATAATCAACAACGACCAATATATATTAATTGGAGAAAGACTTAGGGAATGGTCTCACGAAGTTTATGCCTTAAACTTAAAAAACTTCACAAACAAGAATGTTAGACAATGACATGTCATGTCTCTTACTAATATTTCCGCCTCTTTGACACTTATCACAAGAATTGACAAATACAAATGCATCCTTAAATAAGGTGGGCCAATAGAAACCACACTTTAAAACTTTACGACCTGTCTTAGATGTACCATAATGTCCCTCATCCTCTTTAGAATGACAATGATGCATAGAGGACATTTCTTCTTTAGGAATGCAGCAACTAACAATACCATCCACATAAATCTTGTAAAGCAAAGGATCATCCCAAAAATAGTATCTTACCTTAGACAATTTTTTTTCTTTTGAGCATAAGAAAGATCAAGGGGATAGATATTACCAGCAAGGTAGTTTACATAGTCTGCAAACTAATGAGTGACAGTAATAACTATTAGATGCTCATAAGGAAAAGTCTCATGAATGTCCTTCTTTGTTGCACTCTACATGACAGCTTCATCTAACCTTGATAAGTGATCAATTACAAAATTCTCGGCTTCCTTCTTATCCCTCAGCTCAATGTCAAACTCCTGCAAAAGTAATACCCAACGAATTAGTCTTGGTTTAGCTTTGGGTTTTGTCATCAAGTATTTCAAGGCTGCATGGTTAGTATACACAATCACTTTAGACAAAACCAAATACGAGCGAAACTTGTCAAAAGCAAACACAACCACCAACATCTCTTTTTTATGGTGGTGTAATGGCATTGTGCGCTGTTCAATGTCTTACTTGTATAAAAAATGTGATGAAAGATCTTATCTCATCTTTGGACTAAAACAACACCCACTGCATAATTACTTGCATCACACATTAATTCAAAAGGAAGAAACCAGTGAAGAGATATAAGAATAGGTGCAGTCATAAGCATATCATTTAATAATTGAAAAGATGTCAAACATTTATTGTCAAAAGCAAACATAACAACTTTTTCAAGCAATTCAGTTAAAGGTCTAGCAATTTTAGAAAAATCCTTAATGAATCTACGATAAAAACCAGCATGGCCTAAAAAACTTCTAATGGATCTAACATGTTTAGTGGTGGAAGTTTCTTAATGACATCAATTTTTGTTGGGTCTACCTCTATACTTTTGCTAGAAATCTTATGACCTAAAACAATGCACTCCTGTACCATGAAATGACATTTTTTCCAATTTAGCACTAAATGAGTCTCTTCACACTTAATCAAGACTTTCTCTAAGTTATCCAAACATGTATTAAATGACGTACCAAATACAAAGAAGTCATCCTTGAAAATTTCAATGCAAGATTCAAGCATATCAGAAAAATAACCATAATGCATTTTTGAATATAGTCGGAGCATTGCATAACTCAAATGGCATGCATCTATATGCAAAAGTACCATAAGGACATGTAAAAGTTGTTTTCTCCTGATCTTTTGGGGCTATCGGAATTTGCAAATATCCACTATATCCATCTAAGGCACAATAAAAGTCATGTTCAGCAAATTTCTCAATCATTTGATCAGTGAAAGGTAAAGGAAAACGATCTTTCATAGTGGCATCATTCAACTTCCTATAATCTATGCACATTCTCCACCTAGTTACCTTCCTAGTGGCTATTAATTCATTTTTCTCATTTTTAACCACAGTAATGCCTCCTTTCTTTGGCACCACATGCACAGGACTAATCTAACCAGAATCAGAAATAGGGTAGATAATTCCTGCATCTAGAAACTTTACTACCTCATCTTTCACTACCTCCTTCATGTGTGAGTTAAGTCTTCTTAGGGGCTGCACTATTGCCTTGCTTCCATCCTCTATAAAAATGTGGTGTGTGTAAAAGGAAGGGCTTATACCCTTGATATATGTAATGGATCACCCAATGGCCTTCTTGTGGTCTCGAAGTACTTTCAATAGCTGCTCCTCCATGGCACCTAACAAAGAAGAGGAAATGATAACTGGTAAGTGCTCAGGTGGGTTAAGATAAACGTACTTCAAATGACTTGGAAGAGGTTTAAGGTCAAGAGAAGGGGGCTCTTCAATTGAAGCCTTCGGAAATAGCTTGGTTTAACGTTAGAGAGGCTCGTATGCTCTATAATGTGTCCAATATACCTGCTCCAACTCAACTTTAATATCCTCCAACTCTTCTTGCAGTTCTTCTCCTAACTCTTTGATCATTCCTTGCACTCCACCTTCTAACAAACCTGCACAAGCAATAGAAGAATCATTAGCATAAGAAGAATAAATATCAATAAAATGGCAAGAGTCAAGAGTAAAAGGATGCTTTATAACATTGAACACATCAAACACTAGTTCTTCATCTTAAAGTCTCAAGATAAGCTTTCCATGTTGCACATCGATGATGGTCCGTGCAGTGGCTATGAAAGGTTTCTCAAGAATGGTGAGGATGTCTATATCTTCCTCCATGTCAAGGACTAAGAAATCTACCAGGAAGATGAACTTCTCGATCTTGACCAATACATCCTCAATAATTCCCCTCGAATAAGTGATGGACCTATCTACCAGTTGAAGCGAAATAGTAGTGAGTTTGGGCTCCGTCAATCCTAATTTCCTGAAAACAAAAAGAGGCATTAAGTTAATGATCGCACCTAAATCCATTAAAGCCCTATCTATATGTAAATTACCAATAACACAAGGAATAGTAAAACTCTCTGGATCCTTAAGCTTTAGTAGCAGCTTTCTTAACGATATGGCCGAGCACTCCTCATTCAACTTCACCGTGGCATACTCCTCAAGTCTCCTCTTATTAGACAATTTTTTTTCAAAAACTTAGCATAAAAAGGCATCTGCGTTATGGCCTTTACAAAAAGGATGTTTATGTGCAAATTTTTAAATATCTTGAGAAAATGACCAAATTGCTTATCTAATTACGTACCTTCAACCTTTGAGGATAAGGAATCCAAAGTCTTACCGAATGTGTGATGAGGTCAGCAAATAACTTTGGATGATCCTCCTTTTCAGCTAGTGCTTCCTTGGCCTCATTTCCACATTCCCGACTCTCTTCTTCTTTACTCTTTTCCACTTATTTATCCTTCTGCTTCTCCTTAACTTCTTCAAGCTGTCTACCACTCTTCAATATGATTGCCTTTGCATGTTCTCTTGGGTTAGCCTTAGTAGCGCTAGGCAATGAACTCGAAGGTCTTTCCTTCAACAAATTTATAATGTGGCCCATCTGATTCTCCAAATGTCTGATAGAAGATTCTTGGTTCTGCATCCTAACCTCGGTAGTGGAGATGCACTTTGAGAGTAGCTCTTTGAGATTAGATTTCTCTGGTGGCGTAGGATTAGGAGCCTTGAAACCTGGAAGTGACTGTCTCTGAACATTGGATGATTGTGGTTATGCCATCTGATCGTTATGCCAAGAGAAATTTCGATGATTCCTCCACTGTAGGTTGTAGGTGTTAAAATATGGATCCCCTCTTTGTCTATTATAATTGCCCACATAATGGACCTCTTCTGTCTCTTGAGCAAAAGAATTCCCAACTTGACAGTCAGAAGATCCATGGGAATCTTCACCATAATTCTCGCATACAGCACAACTCGTCAATGAAGAACTAGCTCCTCCTCTCACATTGTGCACCAAATTATCTATCTTCTTCGTCAAAACATCCATCTGAGCTGATAAAGCGACCGTATTGTCAACTACAAAAGCTCCTGTAGGTCATTTGGGATGCCTTTCTCTATGATATTAAAAGTTGCTAATGGCCATCTCATCAATCAACCTGTAGGCCTGATCTGGCAACTTCCTTATTAAACTACCTCTTGCTGCAGCATCTATGGTACTCTTAGCCGATGGGTTCATTCCTGTAGAAAAAGTATTGACCTGCTGCCATGTGGAGAACCCATGACTAGGACATTGTGTCAACATATCTCGAAATCACTCCCACGTTTCATATAGACTTTCATTTTCATATTAGATAAAGGAAGTGATCTCATTCTTCATCTTTGCAACCTTGACAGGGGGGGAAAATTTGGCCAGAAATAATCTCATCATCTCATCCCATGTAGTAATTGATCATGACTGCAAACTAACCAACCATACTCTGGCTTTATCCCTTAAAGAAAATGGGTATAACCTTAATCTCACCGCATCTTCCGACACTCCATTCTGCTTGAACAATTCACAAATATCCAGAAAAGTCTCAAAATGGGTTTTTATTCTCCAAAGGCAATCCTTTAAATTGAGATGCTCTCACTATGGATGTAATACTGTGACGAATCTCAAAACTCGCAGCTGTGATCGTCGGCCTTATAATAGGAGGCGTAGGTATATTATTGTGCCCCATAGTCAAATCCATCATAGTCAACTCCCCTCTCTCTTTAGTATCTGGCATCAACCTCTCCTCGTGTTGTTTCATCTCTACAAACTGCTCTTCTCTAATCCTTTCTTCTGTGTTACTACTCCGAGCCAATCTAGTTTCCTTGTGTAACATGTGAGCAGTTTTTTCAATCTCAGTATCTAGTAACAAATTCTCAGGCTTTTGAACATGAGTGAACATAAACAAAATGGAATAAATAAAAAGAAAATAATAACAGAGCTAAGAATGGAAAATAAAACACACCGAAGTAAAGCAATCAAGCAAACAACTAAAATACTAAAAAAAAAAAAACGAAGCAAGATTTAAATATGAGGTAATTAACACCGTCTAACCTAATGACTCACAATAGAAAGAATTATCCCCGGCAACAGCACCAAAAATTTGTTGTGGTCTAAACAAAAAAAAATATTGAATTCTATCTATACCAATTAGAGGAAAGCACACCCCGTCGAAACGTAATGTAAAATGGTAAGAACCGGATATGGTACCCAAGGGAATTCCAACACGCAAGACAATTAAATTAAACGATGATAAATTACTCAGACGATCAATAATTGATTGATTTAAAAATAAAATAAAATAAAGTAAGCAAATCAATGAAATATGAAAAAAAATGCAAGATATGAATTAAAAAATGAATAGATTTAATCAAATGACAGAAATCGACTAAGGTATCGGATTTCAATTGGATTGGACACTAAAAAAATTTGTAACGGTGGATTGATCTAGGAATTACTTCACTTAAGCAAGTCGAACCCAATGTTTATGGGGATTCCCTTCTCTTCTAAATCTGAGTCACCCACTTGGTTTATAGATAATTAGGAATAAAAGGCGTTCAATATAAGAAGCCTAAAATTAAGTTCGTTAATCCTAAGTATCCTTACACAAGATCCTAAGGTTGGTTTACACTCTAATTTCAAGTATGTTACTTGATTAATTTTTTGACAAATTAAATCCCATTGGTTATGGCATTCAATCATCTAAGGTCTTAATCTGGGTGATCAGGCTAAATTAGGACTAAATATGCATTCAATCAAGCAAAAATCAATACTACAAAAATTATCCTAATCCAATAACAATCTTAACCTTGACAAAAAAAACTTACTCGTACATATTAATCAATGTAACATAAATCATGGTCATAATATATGGTTGCATTGATTAAATTCACATAATTAAAATAAATAAGAAATAAAAATGAATTAAATCCCAGCAAAACTGCGGCTGCTAGAATTAAAAAAATGTTTTAGCTAACGCTATCTTCTTTCCACGCCTGCATGAATGGAATGGAGTGTGTGTTGTTGGAGTGGGGGCTACTACATTTCTCTCATCTTTGTCACTAGCTACTTGTGTTCTTTTCTTATATCTCCACCAGCTGCTTCAACGTATTTTGATCTATGCCACCAGCTCACGCACAGCACTCACGCTTTAACGTTTTTGCTTCAACGTCCCCTTTCTCCACCAGTTGTCTTTGATTGTTTATCTCCACCAGCTGCTTGCCTCAACGTGTGTGAGTGGAGAATATTAGTTGAATGAGGGTTGTGTGTGAGTGAGTCCTTCCTTGCCACCTCAACGTAGCTGCTTCATTTAATGTCCACCAGCTGCAACGTTGTGTGTGGAGAGTGTTGAGTGGTGTGTAACGTGAGTTCTACGAATCAATGGAGTATCTGAAAAATTAGTGAATCAGCTAATGGAGAGTATATTTTTTTGTGGGGCCGCCTTCTCACGTCTATCTTGATTCTTTTTTCAATAAGGTTTTTTGGCCTAACACCTTATTCACGCAACTAATCTTTTCATCGCCAACTGATTTATTTTCTTGATTGTCACCTCTCTTTTGTCTCTTATGTATTGAATGATTTATTGAGAATTTTTTTGGTCCACCTTTCATGCACATCCATGCCTAGCTCTTGCGTTTTTTGAATCCTTCGTTGCTAGTCTCCTGCTTTGGTTTTTTTGTTTTTGTTTTTAATGTATATTGAATGTCCCTTTTAGCTGTCCTCATAGGTTTTGTTCCTCTTTGTATTTTTGTGCCGCCACTGCCTTATTTTCGCGCTATGTAATGTCCATTCAGGTCTCCTTTTATGTGAAACGTCTGTGTGTTTTGCATTTCCACAAACACGCTACCATCATCTCCTTTTGATGTTGCTATATTGCTGCTTCTTTTGTTCTTCTTATGTGACAAATAAACCTATTTATTTCTTGGTCCACTAGTACTGTTCACTCTTCTTAAAAGCTCACGTACATTCTTTACCTCTTGGCCAACTATTCTTACATGCAAACACATTAACGTTTTATAGAGCTTTTCTTGCTTGATGCTTTTGAACCTTCCAAATTCAATATGTGCCTAAAATTAAAATAAATAACTTTTAATTAGTGCAATTTAAACATTAAATGGACAAGAGTTTAGCAAATTATATATTTAAAATTACTATAAAAATGCCCATTAACAACACGTCCACATTTAAATTGTTGCTTGTCCTCAAGCAACTTACTTAGGTCACAACCAACATATTCCATCATTTCATTTTCAACAAAAATTAAGTGTTTGCAATCCCTTAAAATTCGGCAAACTCGAGTATCAAGCTACAATACGTATCATAATATTTTCATCAATGCACATAAACAAAATCAAAGGTAGATATCTTTGATCAAAAGCAAACACAAAATTAAAATGGACTTTCCTCACGATATTCGCTCATGTCAATCAAGTATATAAGGGTTGTGTTTCACTCAAAGTTTCCTTTAAGAGATTACACTATCATAGACTTACAAATTCACCTATTTTTCATTGCATAGAGTATATGTCATCACGGATCAAAAGTTACTAAGGGTTGTAATGGGGCTTAGGTTAAGGTAAGGTAAAAAGGACAAAGGCTACTCATAAGCATTTACAAAGTACTAAGTGACGTGGGATAATCAAAAAGAAATTTTGAGGTGTGCAAATAGAAACACGTGATTACAACTACTCATCACTCTCCAATACTGCTGTTTGATCCCCTTTTTTTCTTGTTTTCTTTTCTTTTTTCTCTTTTTTTGGTTTTTTTTGGTTTTTTGATTTTTTTGGTAACAATAAACATAAAAGAAGATAGTAGTAGCACAAATCAACAACAATTGAGTAGATGTACCTCTAAAAAATCTCAGAATAGCATGTAAAACAAAAATCCCTAAATCAAGGAATCAAATAGTTAGTACTTCATTCAACTTGTGAAAGGGTCAAGTTAAAAGTTTTCAAGTTTCAATGTAACGTGATTAATACGAAAACAAACAAGGTTAAAGGCTCAAAGGGGGTAACAAGGGAAAAATGACTTGGTGGGTTATTTAAGCTAAAGGTTAAAAACAAAGAAAGCCTTTATCATGTCCATAAAGCTTGTAACTAGCAGTATCAAACAGGTTCAGAGCAATTTCTGAAGGTAATCCACATAGGGAAGCCTCACATACATCAAAGAAAATAAATGACTATGAAATGGAGTCATATAGCTCAAGACCTCACATGTGCTTAAATGAAAATCCATCAAAACTCCCTACATTGCCTCATCACTCGTCATCAGTTACTGACTAAGTTTATGCAATCAACTACTTCAATCAATCCACATGGTTGGCTATTAGAATTGAGTTGCATGCATGAATTTGGACTGGGCAACTTATAAGGAAAAAAATATGAGCTCATCTCCTTACGCTCACAATAATGGTAATTGATAAATAATGTTAGATGGTCATGGTTACTCTCTGTTAGAGGGTAATGTAACATCTTGTTCCTATACTAAGAGTTAGAACCTTAAAATATGATATATGTGAGATCAATGAGAGATTAAGAAAATTGCATTTTCATGCTCATGCATCTTGTTAGCATACATGCACTTGAATTTGAATTTTTGCTCACATTAAAATGGTTGTACATGCATTCATTGACATTCCGGGTATAATTGACTTATATGTGAAAGGTGAATTTATTGAGAATGGTGGTTTACGTGTATTAAAAATTTAATTGGAAAGTGTGATTAGTGATTTTGAATTTTTGGTGAATTTTAGGAATAAATTCTAAAAATGATAAATATTTTTGAACTAAGAAAAATGTCGTTTGGCGAGTAAATTGATAAATAGAATAGAAATGAGTTAAATGATATTAAAGAAATTTTGGAGATGATTTTAGAATTTGTGAGAAAATGACTTTAAAAATTTGGAGATAATTGTAATACAAAAATTGGAGACGATTGAACTAGTTAAGGGAGAAACTAGTTAAAGCCTTAGAAATTGGACAAGTGTCCAAGTTTTAAACCCACGGTCCTTTTTAACTTGAAAGACCAAACTAATTGTTTTAACTTTGTCTTATTCTTCTTCTTTGTGATTTCTTCATCTTCTGAAAACTTCATTATTTCCAGAAATTGTCTTACCCTTACCACGCAAATCTTGATTTCATTTCTCACTTGTTATTTATTTTTGTTACCTCCTTCATTGTCATTAAAATACCTAACCCCATACCACCTTCAAGATGATGTACGTGGATGCAAGAAGAGTTAGGGCTTCTTGAGATTTTGAAGATTTTGGAGTTTTAACAAGTATTTTGTTAATCCTTATGAGTGGTAGAAATATGAATCAAATTTGGTGATTTATTTG
The DNA here is from genome assembly GCA_024520975.1 of Erythroxylum areolatum. Lineage (NCBI taxonomy): Eukaryota > Viridiplantae > Streptophyta > Magnoliopsida > Malpighiales > Erythroxylaceae > Erythroxylum > Erythroxylum areolatum. The sequence goes on from JANIJH010343471.1 coordinate 23,132, forward strand.
TCATTATATGATCATGAGAAAATGATTATTTTTCATGAACACCGTGGGTTTAAGATGAAAATATGGATGTGTGGTTTTCGAATATTTGATGACCAAGATGTCTTAAGATAGAGATGAAATGATTTTTGAGTTTGAAAGATCAATGAAAAAGTGCATGAGAAGAGTGCAGAAAAATGAAAGAAGAAATACAGAAAAATGTGAAGGATATGCATGAATAGATTCTATTTTTGATGTTTATGTTTAATCATAGATTTGTGATTTGTTTGTGATTGAGTTAAGTCGAAATAGAAGTAAGAATAAAGAGAAAACATTGAGGAAATAAGCTAGAAGAGATAGACTAAGCAAAAGAGATGTTTTAAGATGTAGAGATGAATTAGAGTTAGAGATAAACATTGTTGAAGTGTGCTGTACTTGTACAGATACAGTGTTTCCACTGAACATGGATCTCTATTTTTTTTTCCATATCTTGGTATATAGACATCCAAATGAGATGATTTTAAGTTCATATTAAACTACAGGCGCATGGCTATATTTTTCATGAGGGAATCGAAATTGAATTTTGTCTCTAAGAGTTTCAAATTTTAGCTCGACATTGAGTTTGTGGATTCTGTCGTGGTTTGGAGTAGTCTAAAGTGTTTTTAGCATAACTTGCAAAATATCAAACCAAATTGCATGAAATTGGTTTCATTTGAAATTTAAGACATAAAAGAACAACTGTTTAGAAGAGTGTTTTGCCTAGATCCTTCATTTTCCTTGTCAAAATTACCATCAAAGTTTGACCCGAAGGTCTGTTTTGGAGAAGAAGAGACTTTGTAGTACTTGAATTTGGAGAAGAAAACGAGGGGTTGCACAATCGTGGCTATTTGGAGAAGTCTGGAAAAGCACGATCGTGCTTGTTTGATCCAACTTAAGCACGATTGTGACATTGAATGCTTGTTGAAGTGGACTGATGTGAATATCCTTCACTCTTTTGGTCATAACTTCTTATCCTGACCTTCAAATTACATGAGACTTAAACCATTGGACTCGTAATACATTATCTTCATCTCCACCAAAAATTATAACCATATGAAATCATTTAGGAGAGACTGATTGATGAATTTGGTACGGAATTGATGAGGAGTTTTGGAAAATGATAACTAGAGTATTTTCACTGAAAATGCTTCGGTATTTTAAGCATAACTTGTTATGTAGTTATACAAATGGAATTATTCTTGATTTATATTAAAATAGAGACATAGGGCTACAATTGTTATGAAGAAATCAAATTCCAATTATGTCTCCATAGTTCCAGAATCTGACTTGAAGTTGGGTATAGAATACTGTTATAGTTCAGGAATTGTCCGAATTATTTGGAGTATAACTTTTGGAATATTGAACTAAATTGAATGATATTGAGGTTATTAGAAACTTAAGACAATAACTAACATGTTATTAGAAGAAAGTTTTGCCAAATTACCTTATTTGCATTGTCTAATTGAACATGGAAAATAGACCCAAAGGTCCAGAATTTTGGAGAATTTATAAGAAAAAATGAGAGTTTGGATATTGTATAATCATATAATGTTAGAATAACAATAGTGAATGAATTGTTGGTATTAAAGTTCCAAGGAAATTTGTATAATGGAGATGAAGGGATTCATATAATTGTGGTTGTGATTAAAAGGAAATGAGTAATGAGTACTAAGTTAAAGTTAAAGTGAATGAGAATTTAATTTTATGAGAGAAAATAATGTTAAAAATGAAATGACAAGTAATTAAGTTATAAAATGAGAATGTGGATAAGATATGAAAATTGATAATATACCCGAAATTGTCAAGAATGTGCATTATACATAGTCCGTATATATATTTGTGCATAAAAAATTGTTTATAACTGTGCAAAGTTATTAATATGTGTGTGCAATGTATGTATTGTATAATTTTGATGTGTAAGATAAACGTTCGTATTCAGACGTTTCCAGATTATGGAAGCTAATGCTAATCTGGATCGTACTGTGAGTAGACATAGATGATCTTACTTTATTGTTTGATTGTTTATATGATGTATTAAATGCTTATGAATGTGATTTTATTGTTGAATTCCGGACAATGAAAGTCCGATGATTGTGATATATGAATGGGATATCGAAGTGCTACTTGTATGTGAATTTGATTGAAATAAGTGTACAAAATTTGATTGTTAAATGCCATATCATAGTCCGATGATAATTGTGTTCTGAATGTGCATTTGTATATGAATGAAAATGTGATCACAAAGTGTTTCTCAACATAAATGTTGAATATCGGACTAAGGTCCTATGATATATGAAAGTGAATAAGCGATCATATGTGATTGATGCATTTCACTACATGAATGCATGAAAGATAAATGCGGTTGTGATAAGAGTAGATAACGTGAAAAGAGCTTTACGTTCAATTATGCGCGTCAGAGCCTCAGGCTTAACGTTTAATGAGCTCGGTATCTCCAATAAATACGAGACAGTTATCAATGAGCCCAGTATCCGTAATGAATACGGAAAAATTTAGGGACTCGGTCATAACAAAGTAACAAATGAAAAGTGAGTCTCATAAGCATTGCATATGCATGCGATATATATGTTTAAAATAGTTTGATTGATTTCTGAACGTGATAAGTGTTTGAATGATTGAAGTAATTGTAAAGCAAAAGAAGTGGATTATGTGTTTATAAGTGATGATGTGTGCTATGTGATTGAGTGAGCCATCGATGATGGTCACTCATTGAGTTCGCAAAACTGACCGAAAATTTACAATTATTTTTCAGACTCTAAAGAATACCCCGTTAGACAAATGAGAGTATACCTACTACATGCAAGTAAGAGATAGAGATCGGGATTAGTTTGTGTCTGCATTAGTATTTCCTTTATTTTGTATCAAATTGAGTCTTCCGCAATTATTATAACTTGTGTATTCGAATATTTCTGTATGAAATAAATTTCCAAATTGGAAATATTTGTAAATGATTTTGCAATGTAATGAGATTATGACTAGTATTTTGTACTTGTAACGACCCAAATAACTATTGAAATTTCTGATGATTGTATTACTGTGATTTAAAAAAAAATTGTACTTAGTTTCGAATGTCTGATCGATTAACTGTTCTAGCATATCATCCTTGCGGGACTCGCACACGGACATCACTCAGGATATCGGGTACGTGACTTACAAGAGTGGGGTGCTACAGGTAAGGTCAAGTTGTCAATGTATTGTTGGATTTAATTATTTGGCCAGAAATAGATTGATTGGTTCTATTTTGTTGAACGTTTCACTTTTTTCTTCCTTAATGTTTTGCAATGAAAAATTTCAATTTTTTAATATTTTAAAAATTGAATTGAAAGATTTAAAAAGTTTAATTAATGTTACACTATTATAAAATTAGTTAAAGATTAAAAATTTAAAATTTTAAAATATAATTAAAAGAGATTGTATTTATTTATCAAATTTTAATTAAAAAGATTATTAAAAATTGATTAGTTTATAAAAATCAATTAATTAATTGATTAATTTTAACAATAAGGGTTATTATTTATTAAAATAAATTAAATCAAACTAAAAAGTTGATTTTATTTCTTATTTATTATATACCAGTTTAATAGCGGTTTAATACTTGTTAAACCTTTAAATCTTAAACCTTTCATTTGATCGGTTCGATTTCTGGTCCGATTTTAAAACATTGGTACTGTGCTCTCAAGCTAAACGACTCTCTCATTGTATGTCGACTGCCTATTAGATGTAGTTGCTCTAGACGTGGAGGATTGCGAATATTATATGTTCACAATGAACCTAAGCCGAAGATCCTTCTATGACGGTCTTTACCACCTACTGCATTAAGATATGCTTAACTCTCATCAACATTTTCAGAGTGCTGAGACTGTCGTTGAGTGTTTTCTTATATTTGGTCATATCAGGAAGCGATGTTTATGGTAATAAGTGATAATTATTAAGAATTAATATTAAAACATAAATTTCACATACATTAAGTTCTCTACATCGAGTGTGACGAAGGTCACGTCATCATACTTCTTAGTGTGAGTGTACAAAAAGAGCTGACAGGGTATAGACTTTTTACCATAGGCTTTTCCTGCATCAAAATGAAAATTTTATAAGTTAACTACAAATTTAAAAAATTTCGGCAAAGTTTTCTCTATTTTTATGATATTGCTCCAAGTAACTCAACAACACAACTACATATGACACCAGACATTTACAACATTAGCATATACATATATTTTTATTCCAAAATTCATACATAAAATTAAATTGAAATACATCAAAGTAAAAAAAATCAGAATATAAATGTAAAGTGTATATGATTACAAGTTTCCCTGCCTACTCCTGGTGGGTAATAGATCCTCTAGTGTGTACATGATGACCCTCTCTTCCCAGTCCTCCACGTCTGTTGGCAGAATTGCACTCTGAAATAGACATTGCCTCAGGTGATGTCCAATGTTGCTGCTAACGCTTCCATATTTGTTTAGATATATATGGAGGTCGTATACCAGTTTTGTGTAGCACACCAAGAAAGTCTTTATAACGTGTATGAGCTTGCCTCTCCGATACTTTATAAATTATCACGTAAAATTTGGAATCACAAAAAAATTCTTTTTGAAAAAAAAACATACTATATGTACTTATAACCTACAATATTTATCTAATTAATTATAAAATTAATTAGATAAAAATACAAAAGAATATATTTTTTGTACCCCAAACTTTTGATAATAAAAATCTTTTGTCACCTTAGAGACATTCTTCCATTTATAACCTTCAAGATCAATCTTCTCCTTAAACTTGTATGTCATATTTCTTGAGCATGTTTCAAACGGAACCAACCTAATATATAAGCAATTTTAGATAATTTTCAAATTAAAACCTATAACTTCAGTATAAATCTATGATGTTATCATGCATGTATTTTAACTCACAAATCATTAACTATTGTGATGTACGCTATTCCATTTACTCCCTTAGCTCTAAGCTGGAGGTTGCCTTCTTCATTTATAATGTTTACTTTTGCTATCTCTATCAGTATAGGGGTGGTGAATGGTGTAGAAGGGCTTTTTACATGGACATTTGATCTTTGGGTCATCCATATATGCAGGTTGAGAACATGCATAGTGAAAAAAAGCTTCATCTCCCTCAACAAACTCAAGATTAATGGAACCATCTGGTCTTAATCGTCTATACATCCAAGATTTATCAACATTACTCATTTCTGTAAAACTATTATTTTTAAAAAATGATTTCATAGTTAGTATCCTTCATTTCCCCTAAGTTTACATAACATGTTTGAATTAATCACTTACAAGTTCACTTCCAAAGTTTGAATTTAAACAAGCACTACGGTATGTGACATTGTTACACCATATGAATCGAGAAGGCAAGTTCTCGCTATGACCCTAGGCTCGTAAAAATTTTCACCGATAAGCCTTATGGGAGTTACGTCACGAATTTTCAGTGTATATACCATCATAGGGGTTTATTATACAAAGAATTGTCATGTCTGTTAAACCTATGAATTTATTATGTTAATACTATGTTTGAATTAATCACAATAAAGTTCAAGTATTTATGTTTGAATTAATCACCTACAAGTTCATTTCCAAAAGTTTGAATTTAAACAAGCACTATGGTACGTGGCATTGTTACACCATATGAATCGATAAAGTAAGTTCTCGTTGTGACTTTTAGGCTTATGGAATTTTTCACCAATAAACCTCATGGGAGCTACATCACTGGTTTCCAGCCTATATATCATCCTAGGGGTTTATTATGCAAAAAATTGTCATGTATGTTAAATCTATAAATTTCTTATGTTAATACTAAGTTTGAATTAATCATAATGAAGGTCAAGTATTCATGCTTGAATTAATCACTTACAATTCATTTCCAAAGTTTGAATTTAAACAAGCATTATGGTGCGTGACATTGTTACACCATATGAATCGAGAAAGCGAGTTCTCGCTGTGACTCCTAGGCTCATGGAATTTTTCATCGATAAGCCTAATAGGAGTTGCATCACGGTTTTTCAGCCTATATACTATCCTAAGGGTTTATTATGCAAAGAATTGTCAGGTCTATTAAACCTAAGAATTTCTTATGCTAATACTAAGTTTGAATTAACCAACTACAAGTTCATTTTCAAAGTATGAATTTAAAAAGCACCATGGTACTATCATTGTTACACCATACGAATCAAGAAAGCAAGTTTTTGCTGTGACTCCTAAGCTCGTGAAATTTTTCACCAATAAGCCTCATGGGAGCTGCATCATGAGTTTCCAGCATATATATCGTCCTAAGGGTTTATTATGCAAAGAATTGTCATTTCTGTTAAAGCTATGAATTTCTTATGTTAATACTAAGTTTGAATTAATCATAATGAAATTCAAGTATTCATGCTTGAATTAATCACCTACAAGTTCATTTCCAAAGTTTAAATCTAAACAAGCACTATGGTACGTAACATTATTACACCACATAAATTGAGAAAGTAAGTTTTCGTTGTGACTCCTAGGCTCGTGGAATTTTTCACCAAAAAGCCTCATGGGAGTTGCATTACTGGTTCTCAATTTATATACTGTCCTAGAGATTTATTATGTAAAGAACTGTTATGAATTTCTTATGAGTTTCATCTAAGGGGTTTATTATGCAAAGAACAAATTTTTGTTTCATTATTATGCATTGGATCATCCATAAGATCTCAAACTCATTCCATATGCAGTAAATACTCATGTAATCCATACATCTACTCATTAATGATTGAAACAAAACCCAAACATAAATATTTAAACTATTAAAGAAGAACCTAAAAACTCATCATTGATTATAAGAATATTCTAAACAACACAAAATCAATTCCTCCTTTGCATTTTGCAAAACCCAAGCACAAATACTCATTCTATTAAAGCAACACATATGATAGACAATATTTGGACAACTTACCTGGATGGAAAAACAACTACATACTACAAAAAGAAGGATGAGCGACACTCTTCAACATAAAGTAGGGCTTGCGTAAAAGAAAATTTCGTATTTAATATAATACGTTTGTTCAATAGTTATATATTTATATATATTGCATACAAAGCCAAATTTCACTATAGGCATTAACATTTTAAACTCTAACAATTAAATATCGGTATAATGCCAACAAAAGCATGTGATATATACCAACACAAGCAGAACACTCCCAACACTTTAACATAATCGTAATAAGACTTTCATGCATTTATGTATTTTTCATATTGTAGATATAAACATTAAGTCTTTAAAGGCAAAAATAACAATAAAGCTTTTGATTTTTTGGATTGGAAATTCATCTTAAGCTCTTTACAAACTCTTGGGTTCCTTGTTGAATTCATTGATTAGTGTAACACCCACATACCCCCTAAAAGGATATACAGATGCCACATAAAACATATCTAAATCATACCAAGATCCTACAGAAAGTCCTTGAAAATAAGGCAACATTCTTCACATTTATAAGTTTTTAACATAAATAAACAGAATACATTATACACATTGTATATATATATCATAATACATGCCTTAAATACAAAACCATCATGTATTATAGTTATTGCAAACCATTTATACAAAATACAAATATGTCTCATCGTATTTGATATAACTCAAAAATAAACTTAAACATAACATCTTCCAAAATAAAACACATCCTTCTTTGGCCTTTGCGGTTATCCCAGCCTTAAGTCTTCTTATCAGAACCTACACGGAGGCAAAACCACCGTGCTAAGCATATAGCTTAGTGGGGAATAACTAAACAAGATATAAAATGACGACTGCTTCTAATAGTCATCTAGTATTCATATGCATTGAATAATGTCATATGACATGCAATATTTAATTGTTCAAATAAAAGCGTAATCCAAACATTATTTCCATCAGAACAGAATATAATTCATCAAAACAGAATATTCTTGCATCAGAACAAAACATATAAGTATCATAATAGAAAATATTACTTTAGAACAGAACATAAAAGTCTCGGAACAGGATATATCTGTATCAAAACAGGGCATAATTTGCATTAGGTCAAAACATAACTTGTATCAGAATTGAACATATATTAGAACACAAAACAGAATAGCTTGCTAATCCTTTTGGCAGAAGTGGGTAACGGGACCAGAACAGAAGATACCTATGACTGATATCATAGAACAGAAAATATTTATGTCTCAGAATCAGAAGACACTGTAGTGTCAAGTACAGAAGACACCTTAGTGTTATAGAAGCAGCTGCAGACCCTTCTAGGCGTGCCTATTTACCCACAACTAGGACTTGATAGTTTTAAAACAAAACATGTCACATTTCAGAATCACATGTAAGAGATATATTGCATAACATATGCCTTTATTCCATGTCACTCAAATTGAACATATTCATTCACATTCAATCAAACTTAACATGTCTTATAAACATAAGCATTTGCTATAATGCACCAATGAATACATTAAGTAATTACACATTACATGTATTCACACAAGTTTCCAATCCACAAACATTCATAACTAATACATTACTTATATCCTTTAGATCACATTTGTGTTCATAAGAACACATTCATCATTGAACAAATTATGCATTCCAACATTAGATACATTGATATTAAACAACACATTCCTTCAATTATCACCTCAATTAACAATCCATAACTTATTCAACCTTTAATTAACTAATTCCACATTAAACTAGGTTCATCTCCAACCTTAATTAAGTCCAATTACACCATTATAAAGTGTCTTAACCTTATATAGTTCAACAATTGCACAAAACTAACCTTTTCTCATTCCTAAGCATTTCCCACGACCATGGGAAGGAGCTATATAATTCCCACGATCATGGCATGAGTGAATCGAAGGTTCACTCTCCCATAGCCTTCAATTTATTTCCAAAGTTTTACTCCTGCATACTCCCTTCAATACACCTTCATCATAGTCCCTTAATTACACTTCAATTACACCTTAATTATGCTTCAATTCCTCATCAACACATCCAATTCTAATTAAAAAATATTCATTAGGCAACTCATAAATCATTGTCTTTTATGCATCAAAACCAAAATAGAATTTGTTATATAAGCATCGCTTTTTACAGCACTCATTTGATCATCATCATAACATATATTACATGCCAATTCTATCATCATATAACTTATATTAATACATGCTTTCAAGTTTAACATTCCACGTACATGTTTAACTTCAAATTCATACTTCAATGAACAAGTCAATCTAGCCTTCCAAGCAAACAAACACCATTCCAAGATCAAGGTGAAATTAGGATGATTTTAGCACCCAAAAGACAGCAGCATAGAGTACAACATGAGGTAACTTTCTTGATGCAATATTTGGTAAAGAGTGTAGTGTGATAGTGCATAAAATTGAAGTAAAATTTAGAGCAAGGAGAGGAATGATTTCGGTGGAGATGTATGAATGAAGGCTGTAGAGAACTTCCTTGCAAGAGCTTAACACCTAAGTTACTAGGTGTCCTTATTTTGAAAGGTCATATGTCCCCAATGCATGTATCCCATTTGTCTACCATATAAGCTACCAAATTTCATAATTCTATTGAACCATTTGTCACTCAACCAATGTTGCAGGTTGTCATTCAATTATACTGTTATTTGTCTCTTATTTACTTATGCCAAATGTTACTAAATGTATAGGCTTAGTCATCCAAATTTTCATGTACCAATTTGTTTTGCTACTTGATATTTTCCTAGTCCAAATGTACATTTTAATACATCAATTTTCTAATGGTACCAATTAATTCCAAGTAACTAATTATGGTCCATCAAACCAAAATTCAAGATATATACAAGTCACAGTCATATCATAATTTTAACACCTATTACATTTACTTTCATGAACATGTAACATTCCAACTAGAGAGTAATTTGGGAGCTTATAGTTAGATAGAACAATGGATACTTATAGTTTCCTATGACATTCTAATCAATGAAGAGCCATCGATATTATACCATTTGGTGGTTACTTGTAGAGAATCTACTATATATAATGCATGATACCTCAGTCGAATCCTTAATCGATCGTACATAAGATATGCTATCATTTAGTGAATTGTTGTCCTTTCATTGGGACTCTACCATCTACAGTTATATAAGGATTCTAGGATCATCTATAATGTCATAACATATAGCTCTTTTCGGTGTAGGTACATATAATTAAAATAAGACTCCATAAAATTCCAAGTTAACTTTTGTATAATTATCACCATTCTCATATATATCATATCGAAATATTCATATGTCTCATATTCATCAAATTTCTTAAGTCATGAACATTTAAAATCCATTTCCTATATTTTACACTCTTTTTTTGCTCAAATCAATTTCAATATTTATACATATATATTACTCAACCACAAAACTCTTACAATCTTAACTTATTTAAAAAGCAACCTAATTTATTGATTTTATTCAAACTCATATAAGAAAGTTCATAAATAAGAAGTAATATAGAAATACAAAAGGAATAGAAGAAACCTGAGATTATATGATGAAAAATTAAAAACCCTTAAGAGGAGCTTGAGAGAGAATGGGGAGAGATAAGAACAACCCTATGTACTTTTTAAACTTTTAAATTTTATTTAGGGCCGATTTAAGAGAGGTACTTGCTTTAAAAACCTTATCCAACTACTTAAACTTATTTAAAAGGTCAAAGCAAGTAGGTGTCTACTTTAACTCTTGGTTACTAAAACAACCATAACCTACCCTACATATCATAGAATCTCATGATTTATAACCCTAAATAAGCTAAACACATAAAGTTAAAACTTTTATGGTTTAGACTTCTTAAAAATGTTACTCTAACTATATGAAAATATTTAAGCTTAGCAACTCCAAAACATACCCTAACTTGAACCAACACCAATTAAACATCCAAAAAAAATTTACAAAGACACCTAAACAATATATGAAACATTGAGAAACACTTAGCATATAACATGTAAAGAAAAATGATCAACTCTACAAATTAACTATACAAAAACCAAAAACCTAAGATGTTACTATTCTTATGAACTATGAAATTCCCATAAAATGTTCACCATTTGACTAAACATTACGAAGAGCTTAATATTTGGAATCAAATTTTAGTTGACTTTTATTTAAAGCTTAAATCTTCTTATAGTTATAAAGGCTGGTAGGCAATAATATGGTTCGGATCATAGATATATTTCCTTAGCATTGACACAGATATAAACATCATGAAAATATTAAGTGCATTAGCAAGACCAAATGACATAGTTAATTAGTCATATGAATCCAAATTAGATTCATTGTTTCAAATTATATAAGTTTACATAACATGCAACTGATACATTATTTTTACTAAAATAATTACCAATAATATCTACAAAAGCAAAATCCTTTCCTAAAATATGAAATCGATAATCCATAAGTTCATTGGTGTGATTTTATCTGGATTTTTGTTATAAAAGATAGACATAGATGGTGCAAGTAATTAAATTCACTTAACATCACATGATTATATAAGTGCTTCCGAATCTTGGTCAACTTCTTCCATTACATATCATATACATTATCAATAATATATTGCATGTAACAAGGTGCATATGACATATAAATATGAACCTACTTTAAAAAATGATCCAGGATGCCATTCCTTATACCACAATTCTAACACACAACACATGTAAATTCCATAGTTGTTTTATTCATCAATAGGCATACATACTCAAAGTGTTATCTGATCTCTATAATTCAATTCAATAATAATGTATAATAAGAAAACATTCAAAAAGAGATAAACATAATGATTTTGCTACTTCTTTTGTTGCCTTGGGAATTCTTTTACATAAGTGATAGAATAAATGGATAACAAAACTTTATCATTGCATTCCATACTAAAGTAAACCAAAACTTGCCATAAGACATATGTTTATAATCTCTAACCAATATTTTGTTATGTTAGGCACAATGTAATGAAATTATATTACAACATACAGTTCAAATAGCATGCTTCATTAGTGTTCCAAACAAGTCCATAACAATAAGTTTAGACTAATCTCATGGTAAAAAAAAGTTAAGCAGGAAAAGTGTAAATAGAAGTTTGTGTAAATAAAAGAACACCCACACTCACTCACAGACACAGACACAGACACAGACACAGACACGGACACAGAAACACACAGACACAGACATAGACACAGACACACACACACAGACAGATAGACAGACAGACACACACACACACACTCACACACACACGCCCGCGTGCGCACACACACACACTCACTCACACACATACACACACACACACAAAATTATTGAGTCACCTTGATAGAAAAATTTCAAGCTAACTATTTATGTACCCAAATTAGGAGTAATAGCGGTATTGTGTCAAAAGGAAATTTTTTACGAGAAATAGAAAAAAGTAATGCCAACTCAAATAAATCAAGTAGGTATTACTAAAGAAAATGAACATATTAGACATATCCATTCAAAAAATATCTATAAGAGGGAAAATTGTTAGATGATTCAAAGCAAGTGAAAGAGTATCCAATATGACAAAAAAATATGTAGAAGGTTTCTTAATATACAGGTATGAAATCCTATTAATAATCATTATAGATAGTGACACTAACTTATATATCATTTCATAATCATTATAAACATTCCAAATTACAAATCATGTTTATCATGCTTTTATAGAACTTTCATCGAGTACTTGATATGCTATTGAAAACAACACTACTTTGTTTCAAAACTACTGATTCTGATGCATTATTCACCAACACAACCACACAACAACAAACAATGACTCATTAACAACCCAAATAAATGTCTCACATGACTCAATCCACACTAAAATCAACATATCCAACATAACCGTTCACATACAAATATTACAAGCACAAAAAAATAATGCAAGAGCAGAAAGTGGACAACCAACCTCCACATGAAAATCCCAACAAAATGGAAGCAATTGAAGAATGAAAGAAGATCTGAAAGAAGATCAACAGATGGAAGAAGATGTGTGGAGGAGAAGATGAAAGCCACTGAAAAAAGGGGGGCAGGGGGTTTCGGGTGTTAGGTTTTTATTAATTATGAAACGATATTGTTTTACCATAAATTTAAAAACATTGCCGACGTCACTTGCTTTTACTGACAGAATGACAACTTCGTTGGTAATTTACCAATAGCTAAAAAATTCGTCGATAAATGTTGTCGCTCATTGCTCTTGCCAAACATTATCGCCTATTTTCCCATTGACTTCTGCTATTCTGTCACGAAATTCTATCGGGAAAGTTTCGTGGAAAAATTCCTTCTACATTTACCGACGGATTATTTTTTCGTTAAGAAATGTCAATTTTCCTATAGGTTTACTGACGGAGTTGAGGATCTGTCACTAATTTGCTAAGGAATAATTTCCATTCTAATTTTTTGTCGTTAATCTTTATTTTCTAGTAGTGAATCTTTATTTTCTTGTAGTGAATACAATGCTTTCTCCTTGCTTTTCAGAAAATTGCTTGGCGTACAGGCAAATTTAATTTACACATAATACTTTGAGATAAGAAAACCAATGAGAAATCTTAACTCATTAAGTTGTATTTATGTCTGTAATCTTTGATACCGGACTATTTACATATCACGTACACTAGTTTTTAAGAAAAACTATGTCCGATCTAGTAGGCAAGATTTACGAGTACGCTGTTTGGCCAAAGATAAGAGACAGAAAACAAAGAAATGAAGAAAGGAGAAGGCGACAATTCATGCACAAGAAGAACGTACGTCTCGTAACGAGTTGTTGAGCCCTTTTATGCAAAGGAACAACGTCTCACGGCAAGTTTGTTGGGCTCTCTTACTAGTTACTGTACCAGTTTTGTTGGTCAAGTTATGGAGTTCCTTGCTATAAATCGGTCGATGAATCAAAATTTGGTCCAAGTTAGTGCAGTGAGAATAGGGATTTTGTTTCTGCCGCAGGATTTGAGATGGTAGAGCTCATGATGCTGCTCAGATACTGAAAAAGATTTATAAGTCTCCTGTGTTATATCTATGACACTACAAGAAAAAGAGATAAATACCGACAGAAAATTAGGGACAGTGAATATTCCGTCTGTAATTACCGATAGAATAAAACAGCGTCGAAAAAACAAGACGGTAAGTAAGCATTTATCGGCGGGGAAAATTTCGTCAGTAAAAGGACGTCGGTAAATTAAAAATACAATCGTCATTTAAAAACATTACAAAACGACGTCGTTTTGACTGAACCAAAACGACGTCATTTTGATCCATGTTTTAATCAACTGCAGAACCCTTCCTCTCCTCGTTTTGACTGAACCAAAGCGACGTCATTTTGGTCCACGTTTTAATCAACTGCAGAACCCTTCCTCTCCTCTCCCATCGTGCGCCGTTTCCTTTTCTTCTCCTCTTCTTCATCGTCTGGTCTGCATTCGCCATTGCCGCCGTGTGGTCTGTCGTTCGTCGTGGAGCCTTATGTCGCCGGTGTCCCCTACTCCGGCCACCGTAATCGATGGTAATGTTCTCTTTAAAACCATCATCTCCTCCCTCTACGTTGGTCATTTCGGTGGATTAAGTTTAAGGTAATATGGAGTTGTTATTTAATTTTAAATGTTAATTAGTGATTCTTAATGATTGGGTTTGTGCTTGTTGGAGAATAATGGAATAAATGTGAAATTTTGTGTTGTATTAGGGATGAAAAATGAGATGCACACCAAGTGTTTGAGAAAATGCTTATAGATGTTTGTGTTGAATTGTTGTTGAA